>JAGSMU010000846.1:0-35175 GCA_029286865.1 Teinopalpus imperialis | reverse complement strand
TCTAACCTAACCTAAACTCTAACCTAATCCCAACTTAAATTTAAATTTAACTTAACTTAAATTTAACTTAACCTAACCTAAATCCTAACTTAAATTCTAACTTAAATCAACTTAACTTAAATTTAACTTAAATTTAACTTAACTTAAATCAACTTAACTTAACTTAAATTCTAACTTAAATCAACTTAACTTAAATCCCAACTTAAATCCTAAATTTAAATTCTAACTCTAATCCTAACTTCAACTTAACTTAACTCTAACTTAAATTCTAACTTAACTTAAATCCTAACTTCAACTTAACTTAACCTAAATTTAACTTAACTTAACTAACTTAACTCTAACTTAACTTAACTTAACTTAACTTGAATTTAACTTAACCTAATCCCAACTCTAACTTAACCTAACTTAAATCCTAACTCTTAACTCTAACTCTAACTCTAATCCCAACTCTAACTTAAATCCTAACTTCAACTTAACTCTAAATTCTAACTTAAATTTAACCTAACTCTTAACTTAACTTGAATTTAACTTAACTTAAATTTAAATTCTAACTTAACTTGAATTTAACTTAACTTAAATTTAAATTTAAATTCTAACTTAACTCTAATCCCAACTTAAATCCTAAATTTAAATTCTAACTTAAATTTAACTCTAACTTAAATTCTAACTTAACTTGAATTTAACTTAACTTAACTTAACTTGAATTTAACTTAACTTAACTCTAAATTCTAACTTAACTTGAATTTAACTTAACTTAACTTAACTCTAACTTAACTTAATCCTAACTTAAATTTAACTCTAACTTAACTCTAAATTCTAACTCTAACTTAAATCCTAACTTCAACTTAACTTAAATCCTAACTTAACTTCTAACTCTAACTTAACTCTAATCCTAACTTAAATTTAACTTAACTTAATCCTAACTTAACTCTAAATTTAAATTCTAACTTAACTTCAACTTAACTTAACTTAACTCTAATCCCAATCCTAACCTAACTCTAACTTAACCTAAATCCTAACCTAACTTAACTTCAACTTAACTCTAACTTCCAACTTAACTTAACTTCTAACTTAACTCTAACTCTAACCTTAACCTAACTCTAAATTTAAATTTAAATTTAACTTAAATTTAACTTAACTTAACTCTAATCCTAACTTAACTTAACTTAACTTAACTTAACTTAACTAACTTAACTCTAACTTAACTTAAATCCTAACCTAACTTAAATTTAAATCCTAACTTAACTTGAATTTAACTTAACCTAACCTAACCCAACCTAACCTAATCCTAACCTAACTCTTAACTCTAACTTAAATTTAACTTCTAACTTAAATTTAACCTAACTTAAATTTAACTTAACTTAAATTTAAATTTAAATTTAACTCTAAATTTAACTTAACTTAAATTTAACTCTAACTTCCAACTTAACTTAACTTAAATTTAAATTTAACTTAAATTTAAATTTAAATTTAAATTTAAATTTAACTTAACTTAACTTAACTTAACTCTAACTCTAACTCTAACTTAACTTAAATTTAACTTAAATCCTAATCCTAACTTAACTTAAATCCTAACTTAAATCCTAAATTTAACTTAACTTAAATCCTAACTTAAATTTAACTCTAACTCTAACTCTAACTTAACTTAAATTTAAATTTAAATTTAAATTTAACTTAACTTAACTTAACTTAAATTCTAAATTTAACTTCTAACTCTAACTTCTAAATTTAACTTAAATTTAACTTAAATTTAAATTTAACTTAACTTAAATTTAACCTAACTTAACTTCTAACTTCTAACTCTAACTTAAATTTAACTTAACTCTAACTCTAAATTCTAACTTAACTTAACTTAACTCTAACTCTAACTTAACTCTAACCTAACTTAACTTAACTTAAATTTAACTCTAACTTAACTTAACTTAACTCTAATCCTAACTCTAACTCTTAACTTAACTCCCAACTTAAATCCTAACTTAACTCTAACTTAAATTTAAATCCTAACTTAACTCTAACCTAACTTAACTCTAACTTAACTTAAATTTAACTCTAACTCTAACTTAACTCTAACTTAACTAACTCTAACTTCCAACTTAACTTAACTCTAACTTAACTTAACTTAAATTCTAACTTAAATTCTAACTTAAATCCTAACTTAACTCTAACCTAACTTAAATTTAACTTAACTTAAATTTAAATCCTAACTTAAATTCTAACTTAACTTAAATTTAAATTTAAATTTAACTTAAATCCTAACTCTAACTTAACTTAACTTAATCCCAACTTAACTCTAACTTAACCTAACTCTAACTTAAATCCCAACTTAACTTAAATCCCAACTTAAATCCTAACTTAACTTGAATCCTAACTTAAATTTAACTTAAATTTAACTCTAACTTAACTCTAACTTAACTCTAACTTAACTCTAACTCTAACTAACTCTAACTTCAACTTAACTTAACTTAAATTTAACTCTAACTCTAACTTAACTTAACTCTAACTCTAACTCTAACTTAACTCTAACTCTAAATTTAACCTAACTTAACTCTAACCTTAACTCTAACTTAACTTAACTCTAACTTAACTTGAATCCTAACTTAAATCCTAACTTAACTCTAACTTAACTCTAATCCCAACTTAACTTAACTTAACTTAACTTAACTTAACTTAACCTAACTTAAATCCTAACTTAACTTAAATTTAACTCTAACTTCAACTCTAACTTAACTTAAATCCTAACTTAACTTAACTTAACTCTAACTCTAACTCTAACTTAACTCTAACTTAACTCTAACTCTAACTCTAACCTAACCTAACTCTAACTTAACTTAACTTAAATCAACTTAACTTAACTCTAACTTAAATTTAAATTTAACTTAACTTAACTCTAACCTAACTCTAACTTAACTCTAACTTAACTTAACTCTAACTTAAATTTAAATCCTAACTCTAACTCTAACTTAACTTAACTTAACTCTAACTCTAACTTAACTCTAACTCTAACCTAACTTAACTTAAATCCTAAATTTAACTCTAACTTAACTTAACTCTAATCCTAACTTAACTTAACTTAACTTAACTTAACTTAACTTAACTTAACTTAACTTAACTTAACCTAACTTAACTTAACTCTAACTAACTCTAACTTCAACTCTAACTTAACTTAACTCTAACTTAACTTAACTTAACTTAACTTAACTCTAACCTAACTTAACTCTAACTCTAACTCTAACTTAACTCTAACTTCTAACTTAACTCTAACTTCAACTTAACTCTAACTTAACTTAAATCCTAACTTAATCCCAACTCTTAACCTAACTCTAACTTAACTTAAATTTAAATCCTAACTTAACCTAACTTAAATTTAACTCTAACTCTAACTTCTAACTTAAATTCCCAACTTAACTCTAACTCTAACTTAACCTAACTCTAACTTAACTCTAACTTAACTTAACTTAACTCTAACTTAACTTAACTTAACTTAACTCTAACTTAACTTAACTTAACTTAACTCTAACTCTGAATCCTAACTCTAACCTAAATTTAACTTAACTTAACTCTAACTCTAACTCTTAACTCTAACTTAACTTAACTTAACTTAACTCTAACTTAACTTAAATCCCAATCCTAACTCTAACTTAACCTAACTTAACTTAACTTAACTCTAATCCTAACCTAACTCCCAACTTAACTTAACTTAACTCTAACTCTAACTCTAACCTAACTTAATCCTAACTTAACTTAACTTAACTCTAACTTAACTTAACTTAACTCTAACTCTAACTTAACTCTAACTCAACTTAACTCTAACTAACTCTAACTTAACTTAACTTAACTCTAACTTAAATCCTAACTTAACCTAACTTAACTCCAACTCTAACTTAACTCTAACTCAACTCTAACTTAACCTAACTTAACTTAAATCCTAACTTAACTTAACTCTAACTCTTAAATCCTAACCTAACTCTAACCTAATCCTAATCCCAACTTAACTTAACTTCTAACTCTAACTCTAACCTAACTCTGAATCCCAACCTAACCTTAACTCTAACTTAACCTAACTCTAACTTAACTTAACTCTAACTTCTAACTCTAACTTAAATCCTAATCCTAACTTAACTCTAACTTAACTCTTAACCTAACCTAACCTAACCTAACTAACTCTAACTTAACTCTAACTCTAACTCTAACTCTAACTTAACTTAACTTAACTTAACTTAACTTAACCTAACTTAACTTAACTCTAACTTCTAACTTAACTTAATCCCAACTCTAACCTAACTTAACTCTAACTCTAACCTAACTTAACCTAACTTAACCTAACCTTAACTTAACTTAACCTAACTTAACCTAACTCTAACCTAACTCCAATCCCAACTCTAACTTAAATCCTAACCTAACCTAACTTAACTCTAACCTAACTCTAATCCCAATCCCAACTTAACTCTAACTCTAACTTAACCTAAATTTAACTTAAATCCTAATCCCAACTCTAACTTAACCTAACTCTAACTTAACTCTAACTCTAACTTAACCTAACTTAACTTAACCTAACCTAACTTAACTCTAACTTAACCTAACTCTTAACTTAACTTAACTTAACTAACTTAACTCTTAACTTAACTCTAACTTAACTTAACCTAACTTAACTTAACCTAACTAACTCTAACTTAACTCTAACTTAACTCTAACTCTAACTTAACTCAACCTAACTCTAATCCTAACTTAACCTAACCTAACCTAACCTAACCTTAACTCTAACTCTAACTTAACTCTAACTCTAACTCTAACCTAACTCTAACCTGAATCCTAACCTAACTTAACTCTAACCTAACCTAACCTTAACCTAACCTAACTCTGAATCCTAACTCTAACTTAACCTAACCTAACTCTAATCCCAACTTAACCTAATCCTAACTCTAACTCCAACCTAACTCTAATCCCAACCTAACCTAACTCTTAACCTAACCTAACTCTAACCTAACTTAACCTTAACTCTAACTCTAACCTAACTCAACCTAACTTAACTCTAACTCTAACTTAACCTAACCTAACCTAACTCTAACCTAACTCTAACTCTAACTAACCTAACCTAACTTAACCTAACTCTAACTCTAACCTAATCCTAACTCTAACTCTGAATCCTAACCTAACCTAACCTAATCCCAACCTAACTCCAACTCTAACCTAACTCTAACTCTAACTCTGAATCCTAACCTAACCTAACTCCAATCCCAACTCTGAATCCCAACCTAACCTTAACTCTAACTCTAATCCCAACTTAACTTAACTTAATCCTAACTCTAACCTAACCTAATCCTAACTCTAACCTGAATCCTAACCTAACTCTGAATCCTAACTCTAACTCTAACCTAACTCTAACCTAACTCTTAACTCTAACCTAACCTAACCTAACCTTAACCCAACCTAACCTAACCTAACCCAATCCCAACCTAACCTAACCTAACCTAACCTAACCAACTCTAACCTAACCTAACTCTAACCCAACCTAACCTAACCTAACCTAACTCTTAACTCTAACTCTGAATCCCAACCTAACCCAACCTAACCTGAACCTAACCCAACCTAACCTAACCTAACCTAACCTAACTCTAACCTAACCTAACCTAACTCCAATCCCAACCTAACCTAACCTAATCCCAACCTAACCTAACCCAACCTTAACCTAATCCCAACCTTAACCTAATCCCAACCCAACCCAACCCAACCTGAATCCCAATCCCAACCCAACCTAACTCCAACCTAACCTAACCTGAACCTAACCTAACCTAACCTGAATCCCAACCTAACCTAACCTAATCCCAATCCTAACCTAACCTAACCTGAATCCCAACCCAACCTGAATCCCAATCCCAACCCAACCTGAACCTAACCTAACCTGAATCCCAATCCCATCCCAACCTAACCTAACCCAATCCCAACCTAATCCCAACTCCAACCCAACCTAACCTAATCCCAATCCTAACTTAACCTAATCCCAACCCAACCCAACCCAACCTAACCTTAACCTAACTCCAACCCAACCCAATCCCAACTCTAACCTAACTCCAATCCCAACCTAACCTAACCTAACCTAACTTAACCTAACTCCAATCCCAATCCCAATCCCAATCCCAATCCTAACCTAACCTAATCCTAACTCTAATCCTAAATTTAAATCCTAACTCTAATCCTAATCCTAAATTTAACTCTAACTTAAATCCTAATCCTAACTCTAACTCTAAATTTAAATTTAACTTAACTTAAATTTAAATTTAACTTAACTCTAACTTAACTTAAATCCTAACTTAACCTAACTCTAAATTCTAACTTAAATCAACTTAACTTAAATTTAACTTAAATCCCAACTCTAACTTAACTTAACTCTAACTTAAATTCTAACTCTAACTTAACTTAAATTCTAACTTAACTTAACTCTAACTTAACTCTTAACTCTAACTCTAAATTCTAACTCTAACTCTAACTTAACTTAACTTAACTTAATCCTAACTTAACTTAACTCTAACTCTAACTCTTAACTTAACTTAAATCCTAACTCTAACTTAACTTAACTTAACTTAACTTAAATTTAACTTAACTTAACTTAACTCTAACTCTAACTTCTAACTTAAATCCCAACTTAACTCTAACTCTAACTTAACTTAACTTAACCTAACCTAACTTAAATCCTAACTCTAACTTAACTTAACTCTAACTTAACTCTAACTTAACTCTTAACTTAACTCTAACTTAACTTAACTTCTAACTTAACTCAACTCTAACTTAACTTAACTTAACTCTTAACTTAACTTAACTCTAACTTAACTTAACTTAACTTAACTTAACTTAACTCTAACTTAACTTAACTTAACTCTAACTTAACTTAACCTAACTCTAACTTAACCTAACTTAACTTAACTTAACTCTAACTTAACTTAACTCTAACTCTAACCTAACTTAACTTAACCTAACTTAACTTAACCTAACCTAACTTAACCTAACTTCAACTTAACTTAACTTAACCTAATCCCAACCTAACTTAACTTAACTTAACTCTAACTTAACTCTAACTTAATCCCAACTTAACTTAACTTAACTTCTAACTCTAACTCTAACTCTAATCCTAACTCTAATCCTAACTCTAATCCTAACTCTAACTCTAACTCTAACCTAACTCCTAACTCTAACTCCCAACTTAACTTAACTCTAACTCTAACTTAACTTAACTTAACTTAACTTAACCTAACTTAACTCTAATCCCAACTTAACCTAACTCTAACTTAACTTAACTTAACTTAAATTTAACTCTAACTTAACTTAAATTTAACTCTAACTTAACTCTAACTAACTTAACTCTAACTTAACTTAACTTAAATTTAACTTAACTTAACTTCTAACTTAAATCCTAACTTAACTCTAACTTAACTTAACTTAACTTAACTCTAACTTAATCCTAACTTAACTTAACTCTAATCCTAACTTAACTTAAATCTCTAACTTAACTTAACTCTAACTTAACTTAACTCTAACTTAACTTAACTCTTAACTCTAACTCTAACTCTAACTTAACCTAACTCTAAATTCTAACTTAAATCCTAACCTAACTTAACTTAACCTAATCCCAACTCTAACTCTAACTCTAACTTAACTTAACTTAACCTAACTCTAACTTAACTCTAACTCTTAAATCCTAACTTAACCTAACTTAACTCTAACTTCAACTTAACTTAACTCTAACTTAACTTAACTTAACTCTTAACTCTAACTTAACCTTAACTCTAACTCTTAACTTAACTCTAACTTAACTTAACTTAACCTAACTCCAACTTAACCTAACTCTAAATTTAACCTAACTTAACTTAACCTAACTCTAACTTAACTCTAACTTAAATCCCAATCCCAATCCTAACTTAACTTAAATTTAAATTTAACTTAACTTAATCCCAACTTAACTTAAATCCTAACTCTAACTTAACTCTAACTTCAACTTAACTCTAACTTAACTCTAACTTAACTTAACCTAACTCTAACTCTAACTCTAACTTAACTCTAACTTAACTTAACTCTAACTTAAATCCTAACTTAATCCTAACTTAAATCCCAACTCTAACTCTAAATTTAACTTAACCTAAATTTAACTTAACTTAAATCCTAACTTAACTCTAACTCTAACTTAACTCTAACTTAACTCTAACTTAACTTAACTCTAACTCTAACTTAACTTAAATTTAACTTAACTCTAACTTAACCTAACTTAACTCTAACTCTAACTTAACCTAATCCTAACTTAACTTAACTTAAATCCTAACTTAACTTAACTAACTTAACTTAAATCCTAACTCTTAACTCTAACTTAACCTTAACTCTAACTTAACTTAACTCTAACCTAACTCTAACTCTAACTCTAACCTAACTTAACCTAACTTAACTTAAATCCTAACTCTAATCCTAACCTAACTCTTAACTCTAATCCCAACTTAACTCTTAACTCTAACTCTAACTTCAACTCTAACTTAACCTAACTTAACCTAACTCTAACTAACCTAACTCTAACTTAACTCTAACTTAACTCTAACTCTAATCCTAACTTAATCCCAACTTAACTCTAACTTAACTCTAACTCTAACTCTAATCCTAACTTAACCTAACCTAACTAACCTAACCTAACTAACTCTAACTTAACCTAACTTAACTTAACTTAACCTAACTTAAATCCCAACTCTAACTTAACTTAACTTAACTTCAACTTAACTTAACTAACTTAACTCTTAACCTAACTCTAACTCTAACTTAACTCTAACTTAACCTAACTTAACTCTAACTCTAACCTAACCTTAACTCTAACTCTAACCTAACTTAACCTAACTTAAATCCTAACCTAACCTAACTCTAACCTAATCCCAACCTAACCTAACTTAACCTAACCTAACCTAACCTAACCTAACTCTAACTTAACTCTAACTCTTAACCTAACTCTAACTTAACTCTAACTTAAATCCTAACTTAATCCCAACTTAACTCTAACTTAACCTAACCTAACTCTTAACCTAACTTAACTCTAACCTAATCCTAACTTAAATCCCAACTTAACCTAACTTAAATTCTAACTCTAACTAACTTAACTCTAATCCCAACTTAACCTAACTCAACTTAACTCTAACTCTAACTCTAACTTAATCCTAACTCTA
This sequence comes from Teinopalpus imperialis, assembly GCA_029286865.1. NCBI lineage: Eukaryota > Metazoa > Arthropoda > Insecta > Lepidoptera > Papilionidae > Teinopalpus > Teinopalpus imperialis. The sequence goes on along the minus strand of JAGSMU010000846.1, from coordinate 25,987 downwards.
ACTCTAACTCTAACCTAACTCTTAACTTAACTCTAACCTAACTTAACTCTAACTTAACTCTAACTTAACTCTAACTCTAACCTTAACTCTAACTCTAATCCCAACCTAACCTAACCTAACTCTAACTTAACCTAACTCTAACTAACTTAACTCTAATCCCAACCTTAACCTAACCTAACTCTTAACTCTAACCTAACCTAATCCTAACCTAACTCTAACCTAACTCTAACCTAACTCTAACCTAATCCTAACCTAACTCTAACCTAACCTAACTCTAACCTAACCTTAACTCTAACTCTAACTCTAACTCTTAACTCTTAACTCTAACCTAACCTAACTTAACCTAACCTAACTCTAACCTAACCTTAACCTAACCTAACCTTAACCTAACCTAACCTAACTTAACCTAACCTAACTTAACCTAACCTAACTCTGAATCCCAACTCTAACCTAACCTTAACCTAACCTAACCTAACCTAACTCCAATCCCAACTTAACCTAACTCCAATCCCAACCTTAACCTAACCTAACCTAACCTAACCTAACCAACCTAACCTAATCCCAACTTAACCTAACCTAATCCCAATCCCAACCTTAACCTAACCTAATCCCAACTCTAACCTAACCTAACCTAACCTAACCTAACTCTAACCTAACCTAACCTAACCTTAACCTAACCTAACTCTAACCTAACCTAACTCCAACTCTAACCTAACCTAACCTGAATCCCAACCTAACCTAACCTAACCTAACCTAACTCTAACCTAACCTAACCTTAACCTAACCTTAACCTAATCCCAATCCCAACCTTAACCTAACCTAACCTGAATCCCAATCCCAACCTAACCTAACCTAACCTTAACCTAACTCAATCCCAACCTAACTCTAACCTAACCTAACCTAACCTAACTCTAACCTAACCCAATCCCAATCCTAACCTAACCTAATCCCAACCCAATCCCAATCCCAACCTAACTCCAATCCCAACCTTAACCTAACTCCAACCTAATCCCAACCTAACCTAACCCAACCCAACTCCAACCTAACCTAACCTAACCTAACCTAACTCTAACCTAACCTTAACCTAACCTAACCTAACCTTAACCTAACCTAACCTAACCCAATCCCAACCTAACCTAACCAACCTAACCTAACCTTAACTCTAACCTAACCTAACCTAACCCAACCTAACCTAACCTTAACCTAACCTAACCTAACCTAATCCAACCTAACCTTAACCTAACCTAACCTAACCTAACCCAACCTAACCCAACCTAACCTAACCTAACCTAACCCAACCTAACTCCAACCTAACCTGAATCCCAACCTAACCTAACCTAACCTAACCTAACCTAACCTAATCCAACCTAACCTAACCCAACCTAATCCCAACCTAACCTAACCCAATCCCAACCTAACCTAACCTAACCCAATCCCAACCTAACCTAATCCCATCCCAACCTAACTCCAATCCCAATCCCATCCCAACCCAACCCAACCTAATCCCAACCTAACCCAACCTAATCCCAATCCCAACCTAACCCAACCCAACTCAACCTAACCTAACTCCAACCTAACCCAACCTAACCCAACCTAACTCCAACCTAACCTTAACCTAACCTTAACTCTAACCTAACTCCAACCTAACCCAACCCAACCTAACCTAACCTAACCCAACCCAACCTAACCTAACCTAACCTAACCCAACCTAACCTAACCCAACCTAACCTAATCCCAACCTAACCTAACCAACTCTAACCTAACTCTAACTCTAACCTAACTCTAACTCTAATCCCAACCTAATCCCAACTTAACCTAACTCTAACTCTAACTCTAACCTTAACTCTAACTCTAACCTAACCTAACTTAAATCCTAACTCTAACTCTAACTCTAACTCTAATCCCAACTTAACCTAACTCTAACCTAACTCCAACTCTAACCTAACCTAACCTAATCCCAACTCTAACCTAATCCCAACTCTAACTCTTAACTCTAACCTAACCTAACCTAACTCTAACCTAACCTAACTCAACCTAACCTAATCCCAACTCTAACCTAACTCTAACTCTAACCTAATCCTAACTTAACTCTTAACCTAACTCTAATCCCAACTCTAACTCTAACTCTAACCTAACTCTAACCTAACTCTAATCCCAACTTAACTCTAATCCCAACCTAAATCCCAACTTAACTCTAACCTAATCCCAACCTAATCCCAACTCTTAACCTAACTCTAACTTAACTCTAACCTAACCTAACTCTTAACCTAACCTAACTCTAACTCTAACTTAACCTAACTCTAACTTAACCTAACCTAACCTAACTCTAACCTAACCTAACTCCTAACTCTAACTTAAATCCCAACCTAACCCAACCTAACCTAACCTAACCTAACTCTAACCTAACCTAACCTAACCTAACCTAACCTAACTCCAACCTAACCTAACTCTAACTCTAATCCCAACCTAACCTAACTTAATCCTAACTTAACTCTTAACCTAACTCTTAACTCTTAACCTAACTCTAACCTAACCTAATCCCAACCTAACCTAACTTAACCTAACCTAACCTAACCTAACCTAACCTAACCTAACCCAACCCAATCCCAACCTAACTCAACTCTAACCTAACCCAACCTAACTCTAACTCCAACTCTAACCTAACCTAATCCCAACTTAACCTAACCTAACCTAACCTAACCTAACCTAACCTAATCCCAATCCTAACCTAACTCTAACCTAACTCTAACCTAACCCAATCCTAACCTAACTTCCAACTCTAACCTAACCTAACCTAACCTAACCTAACTTAACTTAACTCTAATCCCAACTTAACCTAATCCTAACCTAACCTAACCTAACCTAACTAACCTAACCTAACTAACCTAACCTAACCCAACCTAACCTAACCTAACCTAACTCTAACCTAACCTAAATTTAACCTAACTCTAACCTAACCTAACCTAACCTAACCTAACCTAACTCTAACCTAACCTAACTCCAATCCTAACTCTAATCCTAACTCTAACCTAACTTCCAACTCTAACCTAACTCAACTCTAACCTAACCTAACTCTAACTCTAACCTAACTCTAACTCTAACCTAACCTAACCTAACTCTAACCTAACCTAACTCTTAACCTAACCTAATCCTAACCTAACCTAACCCAATCCTAACCTAACTCCAACTCTAACCTAACTCCAACTCTAACCTAACCTAACCTAACCTAACCTAACCCAATCCCAACTTAACCTAACCTAATCCTAACCTAACCTAACCTAACCTAACTCTAACCTAACTCTAACCTAACCTAACCTTAACCTAACCTTAACCTAATCCCAATCCTAACCTAACCCAACCTAACTCTAACCTAACTCTAACTTAACCTAACCTAATCCCAATCCCAACCCAACCTAACTCTAACCTAACCTAACCTAACCTAACCTAACCTAACCTAACCTAACCTAACCTAACCCAACCTAACTCAACCTAACTCTAATCCTAACTTAACTTAAATTTAACTTAACTTAACTCTAATCCCAACCTAACCTAATCCCAATCCTAACCTAACCCAACTCCAACCCAACCTAACCTAATCCTAACCTAATCCTAACCTAACCTGAATCCCAACCTAACTCTAACTTAACCTAATCCCAACCTAACCTAACCTGAATCCCAACCTAATCCCAACTTAACCTAACTCAACCCAACCTAACCCAACCTAATCCCAACTTAACCTAACTCTAACTCTAATCCCAACTCAACCTAACTCTAACTTAACCTAACCTTAAATCCCAACTTAACCTAACTCAACCTAACCTAATCCTAACTCTAACTCTAACTCAAATTTAAACTTTGGCGACCACATCACCGAAAGACACCGTAAGGCAGGAACACTTTCAAATCTATCACAAGAGCGGCAAGCGCCCACTGGGGGCCTAAACAGCGGCATCCTCCGCACAATTTATAAAACTGTCGTAGAAATAATCCCTACGCGGCGAACGTCTGGCAGAAGCCAGAAACAGAAGACAGAACCGCCGAAAGCTCGACCAATAACAAGAAGCTTTGCCATTCGCATAGCAAAAGCGCACCGAACAACTTCCACAACGGCATCGGCGGTTCTGGCTGACGTTTTGCTGCTGACCTAGAGCCGAGGAACAGCTGAAGATCTTTGAGATCAAGCTGGAGCCACTCATCAGCACTCCTGGAAGGAAACTGAGCTCAGGAGGCATCCTCTCAGCTCCCTCACCCGATGGATCGAGCCAAGCGCAACTTCGTCGAAATTAATAACTCAGATGAACTGAACAGGCTAAACAAAGACCAAGCCTCGTTTACACGGACGGCAGCAAACTTGAGGGGAGAGTAGGAGCAGCGGTCTCAATCTGAGCGGGGAAGTGGAGCAACTTAAAAGCAAAATAAAATTAGAAAACTTCTGCAGCGTTTATCAAGCCGAATTAACAGCGATCAAAAGGCACTGGAATTAGTTACAAAAGGCCAAAATAAAATACGCGAAAGTTACTCTGCTGTCTGACTCCAGGTCAGCCCTGCAGTCTGTGTGTAACCCGGCATCACTCCATCCCCTAGCGAACGACGCGCACAAACTCCTGAACGAGGCCGAGAGCATAGGTCTGGACATTAAGTTAGCCTCTGATCAAGGCGCACTCGGGTCTTCCGGCAACGAACGCTGACGAACTTGCAAAAGCGCCGCTCTAACATCAAAGGAAACCCCAACATACGACAAGTTTCCGCTATCCTACGCCAAGAAAGAAGTAAGGAACGAAACGATCACTGTCTGGCAGAGAAGATACGAAGAATGTCCCCAACAAGTACACAAAGCTCTCTTTTTCCAAGATGTAAGAGTTGCCCACAAGGTGTTTAGGAACGCCAATCACTCCAATGTCAGTAATAATAATACTTAATTCGGGCCATGGTGGCATCAGAGCCTACCTTCATAGATTCGGGCTATCTCTGACTCCATTTTGTTCGTGCAACGGCACGATTACGAGACCGTGGAACACATCCTCACAGAATGCCCAAGGTTCTCAAGACTAAAATACGATTGCGAGCACGAAATCAAAACAACTATTACTAGACAACCTTGCAAAGATTGTGCAGGACGACAGTTGCAGGGACGTGTTCTTTAAATATTGCCAAAAATAATGCGGTTATGGCCATAAGTAAACGGGGTCTACTGTCGTCTAGCCCGCACACATAAAATCAAAATGCTGTTAAAGACGCTGCGGTCAGGCACCAATATCTAAACTACCCCAATCTCAGGACTTAAATTAAAGCAGACCAATTCAAGTGTATTAAATCTCATAAATCTAATTCAATTCCTATACGCTACCTAATTTGACATCTGATTATTTTTCCTTATCACATATAAATCATACACTCCAAACCTAATAAATTAGCGACATTAAGATAATATTAAAATGAAATCATATAAACTATATATATATTAATCAGAAATTGCACTACACAGCGTTTTACCAGGCATATAAGGTGTAAATGCTTGTAAATGTAAGGGCTCTGGGTACTGTAACCTGTACTCTGTGAGGAACAGGTTGTCATGAAAACCCAGATACCAACCAAATTAATTCAAGGAAATGAATGTCTAACTAATAAAATCCTAATTATATATAATTGCAATTTAATGAATGTATATACAATAAAATTATGACCAAATTATGTATTGGCACATGGATCCCAAATTTTTTACAATTACGACATTAAAGTATCATTGAAATACAATTATATAAACTCAACACATATATCAATACTCTTATATAATAATACTCAATACAATTATACAGCAATCGCACTAATAAGTGCTCAATAAAGCTTAAAATGTGCAAATACTCTTCAATGAAATGTATCCGGGTACTGTTGCCTGATCTCTGCGCAGAACAGGCAATCATGAAAACCCAAATTCAATCAATTCAACGCAATTAATTAAAAAAATGTATGCGTAATTAATAATTGTAATGTAAATCTAATAAAACAAATACTGAAAATATCATGAATGTAAATGTAATGTATATAAATAAATAAATATTACTATTTGTAACGTCGGCCGGGAGGAAAAAAAAAATAACAAAACACACTGAAAACTTATTTCCCAGAGTTAATCCCATAGAATTAAATAATGCTGAATGATAAATATCATAGGATATGAGACCCCAAAAAATGGGGTCATTAAAAAAAAAAAAAAAAAAAAAAAAAAAAAACCTAACCTAACCTAACCTAACCTAACCTAACCTAACCTAACCTAACCTAACCTAACCTAACCTAACCTAACCTAACCTAACCTAACCTAACCTTAACCTAACCTAACCTAACCCAACCCAACCTAACCTAATCCTAACCTAACCTAACCTAACCTAACCTAACCTAACCTAACCTAACCTAACCCAACCTAACCTAACCCAACCCAACCTAACCTAACCTAACCCAACCTAACCCAACCTAACCCAACCTAACCTAACCCAACCTAACCCAACCTAACCCAACCTAACCTAACCCAACCTAACCTAACCTAACCTAACCCAACCTAACCTAACCAACCTAACCCAATCCCAACCTAATCCCAACCTAACCTAATCCCAACTTAACCTAACCTAACTCTAATCCTAAATCCTAACTCTAACTTAACTCTAATCCTAAATTCTAACTCTAAATTCTAACTTAAATCCTAAATTTAACTTAAATCCCAACTTAACTCTAAATTTAACTTAACTTAACTTAAATCAACTTAACTCTAACTTAAATTTAAATTTAAATCCTAACTTAACTTCTAACTCTAACTTAACTTAAATTTAAATTCTAACTCTAACTTCAATCCCAACTTAACTTAACTTCTAACTTAAATTTAACTCTAAATTTAAATCCTAACTTAACTTAAATTTAAATTCTAACTCTAAATTCTAACTTAACTCTAACTCTAAATTCTAACTTAACTCTAACTCTAACTTAACTTAACTCTAACTTAACTTAACTCTAACTCTAACTTAACTCTAACTCTAACTTAACTTAAATTTAAATTTAACTTAACTTAACTCTAACTTCTAACTTAACTTAACTCAACTTAACTTAACTTAACTTAACTCTAACTTAACTTAACCTAACTTAACTTAACTTAACTCTTAACTTAACTTAACTCTAACTTAACTCTAAATTTAACTTAACTCTAACTTAACTTAAATTTAACTCTAACTTAAATTTAACTCTAACTCTAACTTAACTTAAATTCTAACTCTAAATTTAACTTAACTTAACTTAACTCTAAATTTAACCTAACTCTAAATTCTAACTCTAACTTAACTTAAATCCCAACTTAAATCCTAACTTAAATTTAACTTAACTTAACTTAACTTAACTCTAAATTTAACTTAACTTAACCTAACTCTAACTCTAACTTAACTTAACTTAACTTAAATTTAACTCTAACTTAACTTAACTTAACTCTAACTCTTAACTCTAACTCTTAACTCTAACTTAACTCTAACTCTAACTCTAACTTAACTTAAATTTAACTTAACTTAAATCCCAATCCTAACTCTAACTTAATCCTAACTTCTAACTTAACTTAACTTAACTTAACTTAAATCCTAACTTAACTTAACTTCAATCCTAACTTAACTCTAACTTAACTCTAAATTTAAATTTAACTTAACTTCTAACCTAACTTAAATCAACTTAAATTTAACTTAAATTCTAACTTAACTTAACTTAACTTAACTCTTAACTTAAATCCTAACTTAACCTAACTCTAACTTAACTTAAATCCTAACTTAACCCAACTTAACTCTAACTTAACTCTAACCTAACTTAACTTAACTTAACCTAACTTAACTTAACTTAACTCTAACTTCAACTTAACTCTAACTTAACTCTAAATTTAACTTAACTCTAACTTAACCTAACTCTAACCTAACTTAACTTAACTCTAACTTAACTAACTTAACTTAACTCTAACTAACCTAACTCTAACTCCCAACTTAACTTAAATTTAAATCCTAACTTCTAACTCTAACTCTAACTTAACTCTAACTCTAACTCTAACTTAACTCTAACTAACTCTAACTTAATCCCAACTCTAACTCTAACTCAACTTAACTCTAAATTTAAATTTAACTTAACTTCTAACTCTAACTTAACTCTAACTCTAATCCTAACTTAACTTAACTTAAATTTAACTCTAACTCTAACTCTAACTTAACTTCAACTTAACTTAACCTTAACTCTAACCTAACTTAACCTAACTTAACTCTAACTCCCAACTTAACTTAACTTAACTTAACTTAACTTAACTTAACTCTAACTTAACTTAACTCTAACTCAACTTAACTTAACTTAACTTAACTTAACTCTAACTCTAACTTAACTTAACTTAAATTTAACTTAACTCTTAACTTAACCTAACCTAACTCTAACTCTAACCTAACTTAAATCCTAACTTAACTTAATCCTAACTCTAACCTAACTTAACTCTAACTCTTAACTCTTAACTCTTAACCTAACTTAACTTAACTCCCAACTCTAACCTAACTCTAAATTTAACTCTAACTTAACTTAACTTAACTCTAACTTAACCTAATCCTAACTCTAATCCCAACTTAACTCTAACTTAACTTAACTTAACTTCAACTTAACCTAACTCTAATCCTAACTTAACTCTAACTTAACTCTAAACTTAACTTAACCTAACTCTTAACTCTAACTTCTAACTTAACTTAACTCTAACTCTTAAATCCTAACTCTAACTTAAATCCTAACCTAACTCTAACTCTTAACTTAAATCCCAACTTAACTTAACCTAACCTAACTCTAACTCTAACTTAACTCTAACTCTAACCTAACTTAACTCTAACTTAACTTAAATCCCAACTTAAATTTAACCTAACTTAACTTAACTCTAACTTAACCTAACTTAAATCTAACCTAACTTAACTTAACCTAACTCTAACTCTAATCCCAACTTAACTCTAACTTAATCCTAACTTAACTCAACTCTAACCTAATCCTAACCTAACTTAACTTAACTCTAACTTCAACTCTAACTCTAACCTAACCTTAACTCTAACCTAACCTAACCTAACTCTAACTCTAACTCTAACTTAACTCTAACTCTAATCCCAACTTAACTTAACTTCCAACTTAACCTAACTTAACTTAACTTAACTTAACCTAACTCTAACTCTAATCCCAATCCTAACTTAACTTAACCTAACCCAATCCCAACTCTAATCCCAACTTAACCTAACTTAACTTAACTTAACCTAATCCTAACTTAACCTAACCTAACCTAACTCTAACTTAAATCCTAACTTAATCCCAACTCTAACCTAACCTAACTTAACCTAACTCTAATCCTAACTCTAACTCTAACTCTAACTCTAACTCTAACTCTAACCTAACTCTAACTCTAACTTAACCTAACTTAACCTAACTCTAACTCTAATCCTAACTCTTAACTCTAACTTAACCTAACCTAACCTAACTCTAACTTAACCTAACTTAACCTAACTCTAACCTAACCTGAATCCCAACCTAACCTAACTCTAACTCTAATCCTAACTCTAATCCCAACTTAACCTAACTCTAACTCTTAACTCTAACTCTAACTCTAACTTAACCTAACTTAACTTAACCTAATCCCAACCTAACTCTAACTTCCAACTCTAACTCTAATCCCAACTTAACCTAACTCTAACTTAACTCTTAACTCTAACTCTAACTTAACTCTAACTCTAACTCTAACTCTAACCTAACTCTAACTCCAACTCTAACTCTAATCCTAACCTAACCTAACTCTAACCTAACTCTAACTCTAATCCCAACCTAAATCCTAACTCTAACTCTAATCCCAACTCTAACCTAACCTAATCCTAACCTAACCTAACTCTAACTCTAACCTAATCCTAACTTAAATCCCAACTCTAACCTAACTCTAACCTAACTTAACCTAACTCTAACTCTAACCTAACCTAACCTAACTCTAACTCTAACCTAACCTAATCCTAACTTAACCTAACTCCCAACTTAACCTAACTTAACTCTAACCTAACCTTAACTCTAACTCTGAATCCTAACTTAACCTAACCTAACCTAACTCTAACTCTAACTCTAACCTAACCTAACTCTTAACTTAACTCTTAACCTAACCTAACTCCAACCTAACCTAACTCTAACTCTAACCTAACTTAACCTAACTCTAACCTAACTCTAACCTAACCTAACTCTAACCTAACCTAACCTAACCTAACTCTAACCTAACTTAACCTAACCTAACTTAACCTAACCCAACTCTAACCTAACTCTTAACCTAACTTAACCTAACTTAACCTAACTCTAACTCTAACCTAACCTAACCTAACTCAACCTAACCTTAACCTAACCTAATCCTAACCTAACTTGAATCCTAACCTAACTCTAACCTAACCTAACCTAACCCAATCCTAACTCCAACCTAACCTAACCTAACCTTAACCTAACCTAACCTAACCTAATCCCAACTCTAACCTAATCCCAACCTAACCTAACCTAACTCCCAATCCTAACCTAACCTAACTCTAACCTAACCTAACCTTAACCTAACCTAACCTAACCTAACTTAACCTAACTCTAACCTAACTCTAACTCTAATCCCAACTTAACCTAACCTAACCTAACCTAACCTAACCTAACCTAACTCTAACCTAACCTAACCTTAACCTAACTCAACCTAACCTAACCTAACCTAACCTAACCCAACCTAACCTAACCTAACCTAACCCAACCTAACCTAACCTAACCTAACCTAACCTTAACCTAACCTAACCTAACCTAACCTAACCTAACCTAACTTAACCTAACCTAACCTAATCCCAACCTAATCCCAATCCCAACCTGAACCTAACCTAACCTAACCTAACCTTAACCTAACCTAACCTAACCTTAACCTAACCTAACCTAACCTAACCTAATCCCAACCTAACTCCAACCTAACCTAACTCTAACCTAACCCAACCTTAACCTAACCTAACCTAACCTAACCTAACCTAACCTAACCTAACCTAACCTTAACCTTAACCTAACCTAATCCCAACCTAACTCCAACTCTAACCTAACCCAACTCTAACTCTAACCTAACTCCAATCCCAACCTAACCTAACCCAATCCTAACCTAACTCCAACCTAACCTAACTAACCTAACCTAACCTAACTCTTAACTCTAACCTAACTCCAACTCTAACTCTAACTCTAACCTAACTCCAACTCTAACCTAACCTAACCTTAACTCTAACCTAATCCTAACTCCAACCTAACTCTAACTCCAATCCCAACCTAACCTAACCCAACCTAACTCCAACTCTAACTCTAACCTTAACCTAACCTTACCTAACCTAACCTATCCTAACCTAACTCTAACTCTAACCTAACTCTAATCCCAATCCCAATCCCAACCCAACCTAACTCCAACCTAACTCTAACTCTTAACCTAACCTAACTCTAACCTAACTCTTAACCTAACCTAACTCTAACTCCAACTCTAACCTAACCTAACTCCCAACTTAACCTAACTCTAACCTAATCCCAACCTAACTCCAACCTAACCTAACTTAAATCCTAACTCTAATCCTAACTCTAACTCTAATCCCAATCCCAACTCTAACTCTAATCCTAACTCTAATCCCAATCCCAATCCCAACTCTAACCTAATCCTAACTCTAATCCCAATCCCAATCCCAATCCCAACTCTAACCTAACTCTAACCTAACTTAAATCCTAACTCTAACCTAACTCCAACTCTAACCTAACTCTAATCCCAATCCCAACCCAACCTAACCTAACCCAACTCCAACCTAACCTAACCTAACCCAACCCAACCCAACCTAACCTAACCTAATCCCAACTCTTAACCTAACCTAACTCTAACTCCCAACTTAACCTAACTTAACTCTAACTTAACCTAACCTAACTCCAACCTAACCTAACTCTTAACCTAACCTAACCCAATCCCAACCTAACTCTAATCCTAACTCTAACTCTAATCCCAACTCTAACCTAACCTAACTCTAACCTAATCCTAACCTAACTCTAACTCTAACTCTAACTCTAATCCCAACTTAACTCTAACTCTAACCTAACTCTAACTCTAACCTAATCCCAATCCCAACTCTAACTTAACTTAAATCCTAACCTAACTCCAATCCTAACTCTAATCCTAACCTAACTTAACCTAACCTAACTTAACTTAACTCTAACTCTAACTCTAACTTAACCTAACCTAATCCCAATCCTAACTCTAACTCTAACTCCCAACTTAACCTAACTTAAATCCTAACTCTAATCCCAACTCTAACTCAACTCTAACTCTAACTTAACTCTAACTCTAACTCTAACCTAACCTAACTCTAACTCTTAAATCCTAACCTAACCTAACTCTAATCCTAACCTAACTCTAACTCCAACTCTAATCCTAACTCTAACCTAACTCTAACTCTAATCCTAACTCTAACTCAACTCTAACTTAACTCTAACTTAACCTAACTCTAACTCAATCCTAACTCTAATCCTAACCTAACTCAACTCTAACTCTAACTTAACTCTAACTCTAACTCTAACCTAACTCTAACCTTAACCTAATCCTAACTTAACTCTAACTCCAATCCTAACTCTAACTTAACCTAACTTAACTTAACTCTAACCTAATCCCAACTTAACCTAACTCTAACCTAATCCCAACTCTAACCTAACCTAACTCTAACTCAACCTAACCTAACCTAACCTTAACTCTAACCTAACTCTAACTCTAACCTTAACCTAATCCCAATCCCAACCTAACCTAACCTAACCTAACCTAACCTAACCTATCCTAACCTAACCTAACCTAACCACCTATATCTTTGTGTATTAGAGTCTTAAGCATTCCAAATTGGTTTTTGTTGTAGCATTTGTTCAGTGTAATCGTTAGACAGTCATCCTGCTGCATTTAGGCCATTTCTAGTCTAGTTGTAATCAGTTATTTTTAGTTTCATAATTACGTAATTTTATTCCATTTGTAAAAATTTTCATGTCTTCGTTTTTCGTGCTGATTTTGTAACCTAACCTAACCTAACCTAACCTAACCTAACCTAACCTACCCCAACCTAACCCTAACCACCTATATCTTTGTGTATTAGAGTCTTAAGCATTCCAAAATGGTTTTTTGTTGTAGCATTTGTTCAGTGTAATCGTTAGACAGTCATCCTGCGCCGCATTTAGGCCATTTCTAGTCTAGTTGTAATCAGTTATTTTTAGTTTCATAATTACGTAATTTTATTCCATTTGAAAAAAATTTCATGCCTTCGTTTTTCGGTCTGATTTTGTAACCTAACCTAACCTAACCTAACCTAACCTAACCTAACCACCTATATCTTTGTGTATTAGAGTCTTAAGCATTCCAAATTGGTTTTTTGTTGTAGCATTTGTTCAGTGTAATCGTTAGACAGTCATCCCAGCCGCATTTAGCCATTTCTAGTCTAGTTGTAATCAGTTATTTTTAGTTTCATAATTACGTAATTTTATTCCATTTGTAAAAATTTTCATGTCTTCGTTTTTCGTGCTGATTTTGTAACCTAACCTAACCTATCCCAACCTAACCTAATCCTAACCTAACCTATCCTAACCTAACCTAACCACCTATATCTTGTGTATTAGAGTCTTAAGCATCCCAAATTGGTTTTTTGTTATAGCATTTGTTCAACGTATTCGTTAGACAGTCATCCTGCGCCGCATTTAGGCCATATTTCTAGTCTAGTTGTAATCAGTTATTTTTAGTTTCCATAATTACGTAATTTTATTCCATTTGTAAAAATTTTCATGTCTCTGTTTTTCGTGCTGATTTTGTAACCTAACCTAACCTAACCTATCCCAACCTAACCTAACCACCTATATCTTTGTGTATTAGAGTCTTAAGCATTCCAAATTGGTTTTTTGTCGTAGCATTTGTTCAGTGTAATCGTTAGACAGTCATCCTGCGCCGCATTTAGGCCATTTCAGTCTAGTTGTAATCAGTTATTTTTAGTTTCATAATTACGTAATTTTATTCCATTTGTAAAAATTTTCATGTCTCTGTTTTTCGTGCTGATTTTGTAACCTAACCTAACCTTAACCTAACCTAACTCTAACTCTAACCTAACCACCTATATCTTGTGTATTAGAGTCTTAAGCATTCCAAATTGGTTTTTGTTGTAGCATTTGTTCAGTGTAATCGTTAGACAGTCATCCTGCGCTGCATTTAGGCCATTTCTAGTCTTGTTGTAATCAGTTATTTTTAGTTTCATAATTACGTAATTTTATTCCATTTGTAAAAATTTTCATGTCTTCTGCTTTTCGTGCTGATTTTGTAACCTAACCTAACCTAACCTAACCTATCCTAACCTAACCTAACCACCTATATCTTTGTGTATTAGAGTCTTAAGCATTCCAAATTGGTTTTTGTTGTAGCATTTGTTCAGTGTAATCGTTAGACAGTCATCCTGCGCCGCATTTAGGCCATTTCTAGTCTAGTTGTAATCAGTTATTTTAGTTTCATAATTACGTAATTTTATTCCATTTGTAAAAATTTTCATGTCTTCGTTTTTCGTGCTGATTTTGTAACCTAACCTAACCTATCCCAACCTAACCTAACTCTAACCTAACTCTAACCTAACCTAACCACCTATATCTTTGTGTATTAGAGTCTTAAGCATTCCAAAATGGTTTTTTGTTGTAGCATTTGTTCAGTGTAATCGTTAGACAGTCATCCTGCGCCGCATTTAGGCCATTTCTAGTCTAGTTGTAATCAGTTATTTTAGTTTCATAATTACGTAATTTTATTCCATTTGAAAAAATTTCATGCCTTCGTTTTCGGTCTGATTTTGTAACCTAACCTAACCTAACCTAACTCTAACTCTAACCTAACCTAACCTAACTCTAACCTAACCTAACCTAACCTAACCTAACCTAACCCAACCTAACCTAACTCTAACCTAACCTAACCTAACCTAACTAGTCTCGCGCCCGCACTCGCCCCGTACGCAGCGTTACTGAAGCGCTCCGTGTTTAAAAATCACGAAAGTGGGTAATGTTTAGTGAAAACAGACGTATTATATATTAAAAGACGCAGAAAAGTGTGAACAATGTGATGGTGTAGTTTTTATTAACAATTTATTTACTTTTAAACCCATTTTGGGTGAAAAACAGTTTTTAAAACAATAATTGTGCGGAGTTGAAAACTTCAAACGCGTGCGGCACTCGATCTGTCGCGATGACCCCCCTATATTTTTTGTGTTCTGGATAGACCACCTACCTATCCTTCTGTGTGTCAAATTTCAGATTTTTCTGAACAATAGTTTTTAAGTTACAGACTATTTTTCGTTAATAGGACCCTAAAGTTTACGTAATTTTAAATCTTCTTAAGACTTTTTTGTTTATTAATATTAGTGTTTAATTCTAGTTTTAAAGTGCAGTGAGGACACAAAAAATAGTTTTTATTATAAAACTTTTTACATTAGGGGCCGCTCTCCCCCTCAAATTAATGCTTTTAAGCGATAACGATGTCGAGTAAGACGACAGCAGCGGATAACCTCTCCCCCGCCCTACCGGCGGGGGTGGAGGAAGTCTGCGATGTAGACACCTTTTGCCGCTGTCTACAAACCAACTGAATGTGACAACAAAGCCGTGACTGAGGGTAAATCGGTCACGGCAGCAAACAAGCGTCTTATTACTTTGGCCGCGACGGAGATTCGTCGCTGCGGCCACAAGTTGGCGAGCATCACTCCTGATGCAGAAACCACACCTGCGCTCACACCCATCGACAGCGACCTAAAGGCTGACATCGTGGCCTGCGTGCGTGACGAGATGGCCAAGTTCAAGGGCAGATCTCAGCGCAGCTCCAGCAGACTCGGTCCACGTCATACGCTCAGGCCGCAATGACCGGCCGCACTCCAGCGACTCAGGGCGGTGGCGCCACAGCTTCGGCCACGCCTGCACCACCACCTGCGACCAAGCCCGCCATCATCGTGAGCACGGTGGCGGAAACTAAAACCAGGCAAGAGGTGATACAAGCCTTCAAGAAGAGCATTACGTACCGCGAATCCTCTTACGCACCGGCACGCATCCAAGCTGTGTCGAATAATAAATTGCGGATCGAATTCGATACTACGACTCAGAGGGATGATACGTTACAGCGGTTAAAAGAGCGATCAGAAATTAAGGCTGAACCTGTCCGCAGACTTAGGCCCATGATAATTATGAAAGGCATCTCAAAAGACACTCCTGCGGAAGATCTCGTCGCCATCATAAAAGTTCAAAACACTGAACTCGGCGAGATAATCGGCAGCGAACAGGATAATTTAAAACTACGCTTCAAGCGAAACAATAAGAACCAAAATTTATACAACGCTGTTCTATCAGCGGATCCGAAGGTGTACAGAAAAAATGGTGGATATGGCAAGGATTGCCGTAGACCATCAGAAGATCCACGTTGCCAGCTTCTCTCCATTCCTCCAGTGCCATAAATGCCTTCAATTCGGCATATGCGTTCCCACTGTACAGCGGTCGTGAGCCCTTTGCTCCCATTGTTCAAGCACCGACCATCAAGTCGCTGAGTGCCCAAGTAAAGACACTCCAAATACAGCGAAATGTTTTAATTGTGTTGCGCATAATGAAAAGTTCAAAACAAAAAATGATATAAATCACACCGCGAACTCAATGTCCTGCCCACGCTTGCGAGCCATGAGAGAGAGAGTCGACAACAGAGTAGATTACGGAGCGTAGCTCCTCTCTCTCACGGTCAGCGATGATTGGAGCAGTTTGTCAATTTTTAAATCTAAATTATTTACCATTTTAATATAACTGTCAAATACTATTTTTATATTTACGTGTCATTTCATTCATCATTCATTAAATTGCCTCAATCAATTAACCATATTAAATTTGTGTCATGCACGTGCCGCCGCCCTTCCCGGGATGCGAACGGTGCACCGTGTATAACGGCTAGCACCGCTGAGCATGCGGGAGCGGCCACGGCACCGTTTAAATTTTTAATTGTTTATATTTTTGCTTTCACAACCGACGGTGCGCTGCGTCGCCCCCGCCCCGCCCTGCTCCCCGCGCATTCCGCGAAGGGACCGGGGCCTCAAGCGGTGTCTATTTTTAGATGCGGCGACGCGGTTCAATTGTTTATGTTTTCGTAGTAATAATTTCTTTCTTTTTGTTATAACTTTTCGAAATCCTAAGATCAGTCTAGCTTTAAGAACTTAGTACTAACATAGAATAGATACTTGTACACAAAAGAATAGTTGTTGGTCTTTTTTTGCTGTATATAATGTTGTCATATATTTACGTTTATTTTCTTTTACGATCATGCTATTTTTCTTTTATTAAATTATATTAGGCCAGCTTTGCAAGCATTCGATTAATTAATCAAGTTAAATTTGTATCTAATTACGTGCCGCCGCCCTTCCCGGGTTGCGAACGGTGCATCGTATCCCATGGCGAGCACCGCTGAGCATTGCGGGATCGGCCACGGCACAGTTTAAACTTTTAATCGCTCCGTCTTAATTTGTTGTTATTCCTACTTTCACAACCGATGGCGTGCTGTGTCGCTCCCCGCCCGCCCTGCTCCCCGCGCCCGCCGCAAAGGGACCGGGGCCGCAAGCGATGTCTATTTTAAGATGCGGCGACGCATTCCTATTGTTAATTTTTGTAGTTATTATTTCTTTTCGTAATTCTTTACAAATTCCTAAGATAGGTCTAGCTTTAAGTAATTAACACTAATTTAGTATAGGTACCAGTATACAAATAAATAATGGTTCTTTTACATTATATAATGTCGTCATATATTTATGTTTATTTTCTTTTTCTATTTATCATCTATTAAATTGTAGTAGTTAATTATGTCAAACTCGTGTTCAAGCATATGGCATATGCCGCTGACATTCCCGGGCTGCGAACGACGCCCGTATTCTACTGCGAGCATCGCCGCTCGGGAGTGGCCGTGGCATGGTTTAAATTGTCCATCGCTCCTTACTACTTGTTCCAATTCTTATTGTTGCGACCGTTAAGCGCATTCGCGCTCGTCCCGCTCCCCGCGCATGACGCGTCGGGACCGTGACCTTCAAGCGGCGTTTAATTTTTAGATACGGCGACGTAGTTCAATAGTCTAAGTTATCGTAGTAATTATTTCTTTTTCTTTAGTAACTCTTTTTCTAAATCCTAATTTTAAGGTCTAGCTTTAAGGAATTAGCACTAATATAGAATAGATACTTGTATACATATAACTGCTCTTTTTGCATTATATAATGTTGTTATATACTTATGTTTATTCTTACGATCATACAATCTATCATTTATTAAACTACAGTAGGCCATCTTTGTAAAATATTTCAATCAATTAAGCATTTAAATTTGAGTCTAAGCATGTGCCGCCGCCCTTCCCGGGTTGCGAACAGTGCATCGCATCTGACTGCGAGCACCGCTGAGCGTGCGGGAGCGGCCTCGGCACATTTTAAAATTTTAATTTGTATAAATTCTTGTTCCCACAAATCGACAGAGCACCGCGCCCCCCGCGCCGCGCCTCGCTCCCTGAGCGTGCGCCGGCGGCGGAGAAAGCGTGGCCTTTGTTACGCCGGGTCTATTTTTAGCCACTGTGAAGCACTTGCATGTGTGCGTTTAATTTCTTGTTTAAGGAGTTTTGTATTATATTATTCGTTGCTCGCATGCATCTTTACTTTTACTTTATATATTCTATGTAAAATTATAGTGTAAGAATAGGTTAAAACATTTGATTTAATATTTGTAAATGTAATTAATATTTAAGATAGGAAACTTTCTGTGTTAGTAATAAGAACATTTAATCGAGCGTCTCGAGACTCGAGCCTCCGGGAAATGCGGCTTCAATAGAAGTCGTATTCCTCATTTCAGCGATACAATTATTTTCTTTATTCGAGACAAACTTATATATATACTTGCTTATTCTATAATTAAATCTTAACTGTACAGTAATTCTGTATGGTTTAAGGGTATGAGACTAGGTAGTACAACCTGTATCCATTAGCAGTTGTACAACCTACGTCACCATGAATCAATAGTTAATATTTTATTTTTACGTAATTACTGCAAAAACAAATTTTATTATACACGTATAGAAATTAGTAAATAAACGGCCATCGGGGAAAGTAAAATCCCCGGTGGAATATATGGGGATATGTAACCTAGGCAGAAACGTATCAAATAGCGTTCTGCCAGCAAACATACTCCCCAAACAAGCGAAGCAAATAGTTAATTTCACATATACACATATTATCCAATAAGAATTAAAATGTTCCAATACGATTAATCATAAGAGTAAGAAAAAAAAAAAAACCTAACCTAACCTAACCTAACCTAACCTAACCTAACCTAACCTAACCTAACCTAACCTAACCTAACCTAACCTAACCTTTTTTTTTTTTTTACATGGGGAAATGCCTACGCATACCCTGCGGCAGGGTTATGTCGGAGTCGCACCGACTAAAACCCCATGGTGTTCCACCTTCATCGCGTATGGCGCGGTTACGGGAACGCTTTCGCACACCTCCGCGACCTCAGCCTGCGCTGGGTCGGCAAGCCGGCTCCTCCTTCGGGGAGTGACATCCCCTCTCCACCTCTTCTGCAAGGCGCGCCGGAACACGGACGCGCCTTCCATCTCGGCCTCCTCTGTAGGTGGGAAACGGACTCCCCCGAGTCCGCCCCCCAGAGGCCATGGGGGCCAGGAAAACACTAAGCCAACCCAGCCCCCTGCGGTGGATCTGGTCTGCGGCTCCACCGCCGACCGATGTTCGGCCGCGGAGGACAGGGAGAGCGGCAACGAAACACCGACACTCCTCTTCCCCCGCGGCCCCACCACAGCCGCATCATGCGGTGCGACTTCGCTTGAGTCGCGGAGGATAGGAGAGCGGCAACGAAACACCGACACTCCTCTCCCTCCGCGACTCCGCCTCGGCTACTGAGGGCGGGGAGACGGCCTCGCTCCGCCACATCCGCCCCCAGCAGTCCACCGACACGCATCCAAGGTTAGCTCATAAAGAGCCCACCCGGAGCGGCCACCTCGGGCCGGCCTCAGAGCGCCTTAGGCCGGCCATTTGGGTTCCTCTTAGCTTCACCGTGGGTGACCAAGCCACGGTTACTAAGCCCCCCCGCTACGACAAAGCGAGAACCCTTCGGGGGGGAACCTAACCTAACCTAACCTAACCTAACCTAACCTAACCTAACCTAACCTAACCTAACCTAACCTACCCGGCCCCAGTTCTTGCGCGCTCGCGCTCGACCCGTACGCAGCGTAACGGAAGTGCTCCGTGTTTAAAAAATCACGAAAGTGGGTAAAGTTCTGTGAAAACTGACGTTTAATATATCAAAAGACGCAGAAAAGTGTGAACAATGTGATGGTGCAGTGTTTATTAACAATTTATTTACTTTTAAACCCATTTTGGGGCAAAAACTGTTTTTAAAACAATAACTGTGCGGAGTTGAAAAACTTCAAACGCGTGCGGCACTCCATCTGTCGCGATGACCCCCCTATATTTTTTGTGTTTTAGATAGACCACCTACCTATCCTTCTGTGTGCCAAATTTCAGATTTTTCTGAATAATAGTTTTTAAGTTACAGACCTTTTTCGCTAAAAGGACCCTATAGTTTACGTAATATTAAATCTCAAACCGACTTTTTTGTTTATTATTATTAGTGCTTAATTATAGTTTTAAAGTGCAGTGTGGACAATAAAAATAGGTTGTTGTATAAAACTTTTACATCAGGAGTCGCTCTCCCCGCAAATTAATGTTTTAAGCGATAGCGATGACGAGTAAGACGACAGCAGCGGATAATCTCGCCCTACCGGCGGGGTGGAGGAAGTCAGCGATGTAGACACGTTCTGCTGCTGTCTACAACCAACCGGAGTGTATTAACAAAGCCGTGACTGAGGGTAAATCAGTCACGGCAGCCAACAAGCGGCTCATTACTTTGGCTGCGACGGAGATTCGTCGATGCGGCCAATAAGTTGGCTAGCATCACTCCTGATGCAGAAACCACACCTGCGCTCACACCAATTGACAGTGACTTGAAGGCTGACATCGTGGCCTGTGTACGCGACGAAATGGCCAAATTCAAAGGGCAGATTACAGCGCAGCTCCAGCAGACACGGACCACGTCGTACGCCCAGGCAGCAATGACCGGCCGCACTCCAGCGACTCAGGGCGGTGGCGCCACAGCTTCGGCCACGCCTTCCACCACCTGCGACCAAGCCAGCTATCATAGTCAGCACGGTGGCGGAGACTAAGACCAGGCAAGAAGTGATACAAGCTTTTAAGAAGAGTATTACGTACCGTGAATCAACATACGCACCGGCACGCATTCAAGCCGTGTCGAATAATAAATTGCGAATCGAATTTGATACTACGACCCAGAGGGATGATACGTTACAGCGGTTAAAAGAGCGTTCAGAAATCAAGGCTGAACCTGTCCGCAGACTTAGGCCTATGGTCATATTGAAAGGCGTCTCAAAAGACACTCCTGCTGAAGATCTCGTCGCCATCATCAAGGTTCAAAACGCTGAACTCGGCGAGATAATCGGCAGCGAACCTGATAATTTAAAATTACGCTTCAAGCGAAATAATAAGAATCAGAACTTATATAATGCAGTTCTGTTAGCGGAACCGAAGGTGTATAGGAAAATGGTGGATATGGCAAGGATTGCCGTAGACCACCAGAAGATCCACGTTGCCAGCTTCTCTCCATTCCTCCAGTGCCATAAATGCCTGCAATTCGGGCATATGCGTTCCCACTGTACAGCGGCCGTGAGCCCTTGCTCCCATTGTGCTAGCAGCGAACATCAAGTCGCTGAGTGCCCAAGTAAAGACACTCCAAATACAGCGAAATGTTTCAATTGTGTTGCGCATAATGAAAAATTCAAAACAAAAAATGATATAAATCATACCGCGAACTCAATGTCCTGCCCACGCTTGCGAGCCATGAGAGAGAGAGTCGACAACAGAGTAGACTACGGAGCGTAGCTCCTCTCTCTCACGGTCAGCGACGATTGGAGCAGTTTTTCAATTTTTATATCTAAATTTTTACCATCTTAATATAACTGTTATATACTATTTTTATATCTACAAGTCATGTCATTCATCATACATTAAATTGCCTCAATTAACCATGTTTAATTTGTGTCATGTACGTGCCGCCGCCCTTCCCGGGATGCGAACGGTGCACCGTATCTAACGGCTAGCACCGCTGAGCGTGCGGGAGCGGCCACGGCACCGTTTAAATTTTTAATTGTTTATATTTTTACTTTATTAAATCATCGCGTTGTGTCGTTCCGTCTCCGCCCCGCTCCCCGCGCATTCCGCGAAGGGATCGGGGCCTCAAGCGGTGTCTATTTTTAGATGTAGCGACGCGGTTCAATTGTTTATTTATTCTTAGTAATAATTTATTTCTTTTTGTAATTACTTTTCAAAATCCTTATGATAGGTCTAGCTCTAAGAAATTAGTACTAATATAGAATAGATACAAAAGAATTGTTGTTGATCTTTTTGCTGTTTATAATGTTGTCATATATTTATGTTTATTTTCTTTTACAATCTTGCTATTTTTCTTTTATTAAATTATATTAGGCCAGCTTTGCAAGCAGTCAATTAATTAATCAAGTTAAATTGGTATCTATTTACGTGCCGCCGCCCTTCCCGGGTTGCGAACGGTGCATCGTATCCCATGGCGAGCACCGCTGAGCATTGCGGGATCGGCCACGGCACAGTTTAAACTTTTAATCGCTTCGTCTTAATGTGTTTTCATTCCTACTTTCACAACCGATGGCGCGCTGCGTCGCCCCCGCCTCGCCCCGCTCCCCGCGCCCGCCGCGAAGGGACCGGGGCCTCAAGCGATGTCTATTTTTAGATGCGGCGACGCATTCCTATTGTTAATGTTTTTGTAGTTATTATTTCTTTTTCGTAATTCCTTTACAAAATCCTAAGATAGGTCTAGCTTTAAGTAATTAACACTAATTTAGTATAGGTACTTGTATACAAATAAATAATTGTTCTTTTTGCATTATATAATGTCGTCATGTATTTATGTTTATTCTCTTTTTTCTATTTATCATTTATTAAATTGTAGTAGGCCAGATTTGTAAATACATCAATTATTTAATTATGTCAAACTCGTGTTCAAGCATATGGCACATGCCGCCGACATTCCCGGGCTGCGAACGACGCCCGTATTTTACTGCGAGCATCGCCGCTCGGGAGTGGCCGTGGCATGGTTTAAATTGTCCATCGCTCCTTACAACTTGTTATTGCTGCGACCGTTAGCGCACCGCGCCTCCCGCGCCTCGTCCCGCTCCCCGCGCATGACGCGTCGGGACCGTGACCTTCAAGCGGCGTTTAATTTTTAGATACGGCGACGTAGTTCAATTGTCTAAGTTATCGTAGTAATTATTTCTTTTTCTTTAGTAACTCTTTTTCTAAATCCTAATGTTAAGGTCTAGCTTTAAGGAATTAGCACTAACTTAGAATAGATACTTGTATACACATAACTGCTCTCTTTGCATTATATAATGTTGTTATATACTTATGTTTATTTTTACGATTATACAATCTATCATTTATTAAACTACAGTAGGCCATCTTTGTAAAATATTTTAATCAATTAAGCATTTAAATTTGAGTCTAAGCATGTGCCGCCGCCCTTCCCGGGTTGCGAACAGTGCATCGCATCTGACTGCGAGCACCGCTGAGCGTGCGGGAGCGGCCTCGGCACATTTTAAAATTTTAATTTGTATAAATTCTTGTTCCCACAAATCGACAGAGCACCGCGCCCCCCGCGCCGCGCCTCGCTCCCCGAGCGTGCGCCGGCGGCGGAGAAAGCGTGGCCTTGTCACGCCGGGTCTATTTTTAGCCACTGTGAAGCACTTGCATGTGTGCGTTTAATTTCTTGTTTAAGGAGTTTTGTATTATATTATTCGTTGCGCGCATGCATCTTTACTTTTACTTTATATATTCTATGTAAAATTATAGTGTAAGAATAGGTTAAAACATTTGATTTAATATTTGTAAATGTAATTAATATTTAAGATAGGAAACTTTCTGTGTTAGTAATAAGAACATTTAGTCGAGCGTCTCGAGACTCGAGCCTCCGGGAAATGCGGCTTCAATAGAAGTCGTATTCCTCAGTTCAGCGATACAATTATTTTCTTTATTCGGGACAAACTTACATATATACTTGCTTATTCTATAATTAATTCTTAACTGTACAGTAATTCTGTATGGTTTAAGGGTATGAGACTAGGTAGTACAACCTGTATCCACTAGCAGTTGTACACCCTACGTCTCCACGAATCAATAGTTAATATTTTATTTTTACGTAATTACTGCAAAGCCAACTTTTATTATACATGTATAAAATAAGTCAATAAACGGCCACCGGGGAAAGTAAAATCCTCGAGACGTTCTACTAAAGGATGTACTAACCTAGGCAGAAACGTATCAAATAGCGTTCTGCCAGAAAACATACTCCCCAAGCAAGCGAAACAAATAGTTAATATCACATATAAACATATTATCCAATAAGAATTAAAATGCTTCAATATGATTAAACATAAGATTAAAAACCTAACCTAACCTAGCACTCGTCGAGAAATATACGCATACCCGCCCTCGCGGGGCAAGGGCGGGTTATGTCGGACTCGCACCGACTAAAACCCCACGGTGGTCGCCACCAACGCTCGCGAGGGGTCGCGGATCTCCGTTAGGAACGCAACCGCAACCCCTGCGCTTCGCTGGGATAGTTCGTCCCGGGGGCGTGCGTGAAGATCGCACCCCAGAACCCTCACGGAACTATCACGACGACACGGTACCACGTCGTGCCGTCGTCCCCTCGGGTCGCTATTATTGACGGTCGGAGCCCCCACTCCGATCGTCAGCGACCCGTAGGGCCCCGTTTACGGTAGGGGATCACCGAAACCTAACCTAACCTAACCTAACCTAACCTAACCTAACCTAACCTAACCTAACCTAACCTAACCTATCCTAACCTAACCCTAACCACCCTAGTGTAGTTCTTTGAAGAGTCTGGTGAGCTGCTCCTTTCAGCCAAGAATCGGATTTTTCCTGAAAGGTAAGTTACTTTTACTTTTACTTTTACTTTACTGAAAGACTTTAAACGAAAACAGGTTATGTTCGATTCTTATCCGTTGCTGTGCGGGTGTTTTTCTTTATTTGTGCTGATAGACCATCACCCCAGCTCTAATTATACTCATCAACATCCACCCGGACACAAAAACTGCGGATTTGGCAACAGTTATAAGGACTCAAAAATGATCGGAATACGCACACTAACGAAAAAGACAAACAAAACCGTACGTGAGGACCTTCCGAATGCAACACCTGGATGCGCGAACGAAGACACAGACAAAATGTCAAACGTTCTAGAGGTGGATGTTGTTCCCACGATCAGCACTCCTGTGGTCTCTAGCGAAGGGGCAGCACAGGTACCCTCCGACACCAGACGACCGGCTTCACAGCCCGCACTTAGTGATGTTTCTCTGGACGAACCTAAACTCTCAGGGAAATCTAGTACATTGACGGTTCGCCAGAAACAGAGGATAGCACCTTCCCAGGAAGCAAAGACCCGCAAACTATCAGCGGAGGGCACAGAGAAAACACAGACGACTAAGTATGCGGACCGTTTAACAGAGAGACGGGCCTGCTTCCATAAGGCCAAGCTGAACTTGAACAACTCTAGAAACCTGAGGACAGACATAAAAATGGAAGTCACTCAGGCTATAGAGAGGCTCTATCAACTGGTCAAGGAGGCAGAGAAAGATAGGAGTACAGGGACAGAGATAATAGATAAGGAGAAGAAGGCGATAGAAGGAACAGGGACACGAGACAAGAAAAGAAGAAGTAGAAAGCACATTTTAAGAAAGTTAGAGGAACACGGAAAGCTT
>JAGSMU010000845.1:0-10988 GCA_029286865.1 Teinopalpus imperialis | reverse complement strand
CTAGAAGAGAAACCCTCCGACACCAGACGACCGGCTTCACAGCCACTTGCTTAGTGATGTTTCTCTGGACGAACCTAAACTCTCAGGGGAAATCCTGAGTACATTGACGGTTCGCCAGAAACAGAGGATAGCACCTTCCAGGAAGCAAAGACCACAAACTATCAGCGGAGACTGGAGAAACACAGGCGGGCTAAGTGGCGGACCGTTAACAGAGAGGGGCACGGGCCTGCCTCCATAAGGCCAAGCTGAACTTGAACAACTCTAGAAACCTGAGGACAGGCGCAAAAGTGGGAGTCACTCGGGCTATGAAGAGGCTCTATCAACTGGTCAAGGAGGCAGAAGATAGGAGTACAGGGACAGAATGAACCAGGAGGAAGAAGAAGGCGATAGAAGCCGGAGCAGGGGACTGAGACAAGAAAAGAAAGTAGAAAGCATTTTTAAGAAAGTTAGAGGAACTTACGGAAGCTTCTAGAAGAGAAAACAAAGAATGGATGGCAGCCGAGGTGAAGTCGTGGAGCCCTCACCCTTTAGGTGCTTCCGCTGTTTCGAGGCGGGCACGTGAGGGCTCAGTGCGACGCACTGATCGACCGGGGAGTTGTGCCGCTGATGGTCAACCAGGCCAAGGCGGCAACATGCCCGCTGCCCTGCGTTGTGCCGTGCGCGTCGCCGCAAAGAAACCGGCGGACCACAGATGGGGAAGGCCTGCAAAGGCCTCTCCAAGGCCAGGGGAATAGGCCGGTCCGCTCCGTTGCCACCTCGGCAACCGACCAGAAAGCCAGCCGATGGAGGAGGAAGGTCCCGACCCTGGGAACACTCCACAGCCGCCGCAGGGGATGAGAGCGTAGGCATACCTGATTCCCCTACGACCTCGAGTGGGATGGACTCGGGGAAGTCTGTCGCCTCAGGCGAGTCATGAGGTGAGAGCGCGCCCGGTGTTCCCGCGCGCTCAAACAGGGCTGTCTGCCGGGGCTAATAACCGGTCGTTGACCCGCCGTGCACGCGGAAGAATCGCTACAGCGTACCCGCATGCACAGTAATTTGGGTGGAGCGAAGGAACACTGTGGGGTTTTAGTTTGCGCGAGTCCGACATAATCTGCCCGCCCCGCGAGGGCGTGGGTATGCGTAGGCATTTCCCACGCCAAAAAAAAAAAAGGTTAGGTTAGGGTTCCACCCGACCGTGCGTCCGGAGTAGGTGGAGTTCAGTCAGAGTGGGCGGTACATGAAGTACCTGGGCCCCACTCTGACAGTCGCTGGGGCTTCGAAGAGCATTTCGAGCGCCTGGTCCCCCGGGATCGAGAGTGGCAGCGGGTGCTATGCACAGACTGCTGCCCAATCTCGGGGACCGAGGAGGAAGTTCGCCGTTCTATGCCGGGTCGTACGATCCGTAGCCCCACGGGCGCCCGTCTGCGAAGAGGTTGGCCATCCGACGCCGTGGTGGACTGGCGATCTACAGCGTCCAGCGTAGATGGCCATACGGGTCGTACGAGGATACCGACGGTATCGTTTGAGGTGGCGCAACCCTGGCCGCTTTCCACCTCTTTGGATATACTCGAGTGGATTACGGACGCGAGGTGTATCACCGAATTCGCGTCCTACGCCAGAGCGGTGGTGGCGAGCCAGAAGAGGCGCTCGAGGCGGCAAACGGCAGGAACGACGTATCGTACCCGTGACGCGGCGCTCCGCGAGGAGCACTATGCGCGCAAAACGCGTCGTCGGAGCATTTTCCTGCCGGTCTTCGAAGCCTGGATGCAGCGACGAGGAGGAAGACTCACCTACAGACTTAGCAGGTGATCACCGGGCACGGTTGCTTCGGTGATTACCTGTGTAAGATCGGTCGTTATATGACGGCGAATTGCCTCCACTGTGGCGGCAACGACCAAGACCTGCGACCGCACATCGCCGCCGCTTCGTCTGGCGTGGAAGCCGAGCGGCGGGCTTTGGTCGGTCACATCGACGGAACCTGTCCCTGCCAGCAGTCGTGTCGGCGATGCCGCGGGAATCGGCGTGAGGGCCGTAGCCTCCTTCTGCGAGACCGTAATGGTCCGAAGCGGGAGGCTGTCAGAGCGATAGAGAGAGGACCGATCCTTGCTCGAAGATCGGCCGACGCGGCGCTCGCGCGCTCTTCCTCGTCACGGCCCTCCCGGTGATCCCCTACCGTAAACGGGGCCCTACGGTCGCTGACGATCGGAGGGGCCCGGACCGTCCAGTATGAGCGACCCTGAGGAGGTGACGACGGTAACGACGTGGTACCGTGGTCGTCGCGGATAGTTCCGCGAGGGTTCTGGGGTGCGATCTCTCGCACGCCCCGACGGGCTATCCCAGCGAAGCGCAGGGGTTGCGGCTGCGTTCCTTACGGAGATCCCGCGACCCTTCGCGAGCGTTGGTGGCGACTCACCATGGGTTTTAATGGTGCGAGTCCGACATAACCATCCTTGCTCCCCGCAGGGTGGGTATGCAGGCATTTCCAAGCGTAAAAAAAAAAAAAAAGCGTTAGGTTAGGTTAGTTAGGTTAGGTCCCCTCGAAGCGGTTCTCGCTTTGTCGTAGCGGGGCCGAACCGTGCCGGGTCACCCACGGTGAAGCCAAGAGGAACTTCCAAATGGCCGGCCTAAGGCGCTCTATGGCCGGCCTGAGGTGGCTGCCCGAGGGCTCGGTATGAGCTCACCTCGGAAGCGTGTCAGTGAACTGCTGGGGGTGGAAGTGGCGGGCAGGGGCCGCCTTCCCGCCCTCAGTAGCCGAGGCGGAGTCGCGGAGGGAGAGGTGGCGGTATTGCGTTGCCGCTCTCCTATCCTCCCGCGACTCAAGCAGATCGCCACCGCATGATGCGGCTGTGGTGGGGCCGCGGGGAAGAGGTGTCAGTGTTTCGTTGCCGCTCTCCTGTCCTCCGCGACCGGGCATCAGTCGGCGGTGGAGCCGCGAGACCAGATCACCGCAGGGGCTGGGTTGGCAGGTGCTTTCCTGGCCCCATGGCCTCTGGGGGCGGACTCGAAGTCGTTTCCCACCTACAGAGGAGGCCGAGATGGAAGGCGCGTCCGTGTTCCGGCGCGCCTTGCAGAAGGTGGAGAGGGATGTCACTCCCCCGGAAGGAGGGCCGGCTTGCCGGCCAGCGCAGGCAGGGGTCGCGGAGAGGTGTGCGAAAGCGTTCCGTGGCCCGCTATACGCGGTGACGAAGGTGGAACACCATGGGGTTTTAGTCGGTGCGAGTCCGGTACCAACATCCTTGCTTACTGGTGGGTATGCGTAGGCATTTCCCATGTAAAAGGTTAGGTTAGGTTGGGGTGCCACGTCAGAAAACCTCCTCGAGTGCCTGGTCGTTGAATTTCCGCGCTTTGATACTGTGTATCCGGGGAAGGCAACGCCGGGACGAATACACCCTGGGCACTGGTGATGATACGTTGTTGCCAGTGGCGAGAATGTTCTGACGGGGGATAGCTGCTCTGCGTGTCCCTCTGATAAGCGGAGGGCACTGCTGCGGAGTGGCGGGGGTTGCATTTCCTTTTGATTTCCAAATCCGGAGGAAAGACAACCGAACGATGTTGCACATTGGGTACTGGTGACGATACGTCGTCTCAGTGCCCAATGCGCCAGATGGGGTACATTTCTCCTTGATCAAAGTATCCGGGGAAAGGCAACAAAATGAAGGTGTGCATTATTAGGAGCGCTGTTGGCGATACGTCGTTGGCAGGTGCCCTGGTAACTCACAGTAATGAGGACGGAGCTCGGTGTGCATTTTTACTGCCACCGGGCGCACTCAACAAATCCGAGCGTTGTGGGAGGTTGCATTTCTCCTTGATTTCTGAATCCGGAAAGGCAGCAAATGATAATAGTGGGTATTAGAGACTGGCGACGATATATCGTTTCCGGTGCCTGAAATGCTCATGAAAGATGGAGGACGGGCTCGGTGTGCGTTTTACTGCCGCCGGGCACTCCAGCAAATCGAGCGTTGTAAGGAGTTGCATTTCTCCTTGATCAAAGTATCCGGGGAAAGGCAACAAAATGAGAGTGCTCATTGGGAACGCTGAGTGATGATACGTCGTCCTCAGTGCCCAATGTGCAGATGAAGTGCATTTCTCCTTGATTTCTGTATCGGGGAAAGGCAACAAAAAGAAAAGGTGTGCATTAGGGAACTGGTGGCGATACGTCGCTCTCGAACCCAATGAGTGGAAGGTGCATTTCTCGCTTGATCAAAGTATCGGGGAAAGGCAACCAAAATGAGATGCGCATTGGGGAACTGGTGGCGATACGTCGTTGTCAGTTCCTAATGTGGAGCAAATTGCATTTCTCTTTGATCAAAGTATCCGGGGAAAGGCAACAAATGATAGTGGGTATTGGGAACTGGTGACGATATCGTTTCCAGTGCCCAATGCTCTATAGTGGAGGACGGAGCTCGGTGTGCACTTACACACTGCCGCCGGGCATTCAACCAAATCCAAAACTGGGGAGATTACGTCGGCTTTCCCAGCGCGCCGTAACCCGCTGTACTCTCTTCAAGGACCCCAGCGTTGACGATTATAGGGTACGTCCGGAAGTGCAGCGGAGCCGGAGGGCTTGCCGAATTGGCCGGCCCGCGGAAGAGATCCTCTATAAAAACCAGACAGCGAAGTCTTAAAACCTGTGGGTACCAGGCGGCCCACAGTATGTAGCTTGTCTGGAATAGGCGTCACCCGGAGATCGACATTTTATTTCGTCCCTACAACTCGTGGGATTTGTTATGGAATATTCAGAGCAACCTGGGGAGAAGGAGACTTGGCGAAAAGCGCTGAGTCTGTAATAGCAGTCGAAAGGTCCCTCAGCATCAAGGGACCAGAGCCAGGAGGGAAGAGCAACATCTGCGGGACCAGTAGTCCCGGCACGGAGACAGGCGTGGACGCTTTGCGCGCCCAAAGTACGCCTGTGAGTTTGGGCTGATGAGAGTGACTGACGGAAGATCCGATGCCTCACTCAGATCCACAACCTCGGAGGTGTCCTGGAAGGACAAGTAGGAAGAAGGAGAGCCAAGAAGCCTGCGACTGTCGTGGCCGACAAATTCCAGGCAGTCGCAGTCTCAGGCACGGACACGGGTTGGTCGCTGACGAAGGAGGCATCTGGGACCTACTGTAGCCCAGGCCAAAACGCGTGCGAAGAAGCCTTCCAAAGCCCGCAAGATTTGGGTCGGGAGATGGAAAGGCAAATCGACCATGGACTTGGATACTTGCCATCCGGGCCAATCTGCTGGCAGTCGACAAGGTTGCCGATAAATCTGGCAACCTTAAAAATTTTATTGTGCACAGCCTGCGGTTGGCGGCCAGGATGGTCAGGGGCCACGCGGAACTGGCGCGGAGGGTCTCCAGCCCCAATGTTGAGGAGGCTAGAGCGTAGGAACGCTGAGCTCCCGCTCGCAGCTGTCCGAGCTCTCAACAAAGGTGGGGAAGCTGTCTGAGGGAGCTCCAGCGCCCTCCGGAGGAGTGGGAATCGTGCAGCCATGCCTCCCTGCTCCAGCGAGCTCCTGGCGCTCCGAGAATCCGGGGCGTGGACGATGGGCTCATGGAGCGCTTGGGGTCTCTCATAGAAGCAAGGCTGGCTGCCTTCGAGGCGAAGATCTTCCCAGAGGAACAATTCCGGCCCCTTGGGAGTGCGGCCCGGAAACCTTCCGCGATCGCTAAGCAGCCGCTGCCGCAGTCGGTGCAGGCGGTCCCGCTGCACTCGGAGAAGACCGAAAGCGAAGAGACGCCCTCCCACCCTCCGACAGCGGAGCTGCCTCCCGGTGACCACACCGAGGCCTCTTATAGTGGACGATGTGCCAGCATCCACGTCGTGGGCACAGGTGGCCAAGAGAGGCCAAAAAGCCTAAGACCCAGCAGGCAGCGGCCCCTACTGCGGCCAACAAGGCAAAAAAAAAAAGGCAGAAGCTCAGCCGCGCCTCCGTCCACGGCTGCCCGTGACAGTGACGCTACCGACTGGCTCCTCCGCCACTTACGCAAAAAGTGATGGAGGTAGCCAAGTCGAAGATAAGGCTGGCGGACATCGGTATCGAGACTGTCCGCCAAAGCGAGCTGTGACCGGTGGTCTCCTTTTGGAGATCAGCGGTCCTGATGCAACTCGAGGGCGGATGGTCTCGCGGCTAAAATGCACGGGAGGTCCTTTCAGAAATGGACGTCCGGATTGGCCACCCGGTCAAGAATCGGGCGACATTCGTGTGAAGGACCTCGATGATACCGTCAGCCCGAGCGATGTCGCGGCGGCTGTGGCCGAGGAGCTGGAGGTGTTCGGTGGACGACGTGTGAAGGTCGGAGAGGTCCACAGAACACCCATGCGTATCAGGCACGTGCTGGGTGCAGTGCCCGCAGCGGTGCTGCGTAAATTGGTGACCGCTGGGCGTGTACCGCACGCGTGGGCTGAAGGGATCTGCTGGGGTGGAACTCTTGGATCCCAGGCCCATGCACTACTCCAGTGCCTGGAGAAGGGGGCACGTTGGTAGCAGGTGCCTAACCAGAGCGAACCGGGCACGCGCTGCTACGCTTGTGGGAAACCGGGCACAGGGCCAGAGTGCAAAGCTCTTGCGCTCAAATGTCCTGTGCTCGGACCTCAGAACTGCCCTCTAACCATCGTCTTGGTAAGAGGTGCGCCCCACCATCAGAAAGAGCGGGAGAAAACCATCTCCTCCTGCCCCGCAAAGCGCAGCAGCAGTCCCAGCGGCACCAGCCGCAACCCCGAGCACCAGCTCGGGGATGGAGAGTCGCAGCCAGAGGCCTCTTCGCACCCCTCAAGGTCCTTCCAGAGCAACCTGAACCACTGCCGCAATGCTCAGCATTTGTTTATGCAGACCATTGCGGGTGGGGGTTGCTCTGGCAATGGCGGAGCCTATGCCGTGCCGGACCACCCTCACTGGTTCGGCGATGAGCTGGAATTCCGTAGCGATCTACTGGGGTGGAGAGGGTGTCCCACCCTGCTCCCTATTGGGGAAGGGTCGGGCTTCGTTACTGCAGTGCAATGGGGCACCCTGGCCATAGTTGGCTGCTACGTCTCTCCCGCGGGAGTCCCTCGCCGACTACGAGGTGTACCTGGACGGGGTGGCACTCTGCGTTCGTGCCTCCCTCGTCCAATCGATAATCCTGGGGAGACTTCAACGCCCTCCGGGGCGTGGGGGAAATCCAGCGGCAGTCGAAAGGAGAGACGGTGATGGAATGGGCGGCTGGATTGGACCTCCGATTGGCAAATCAGGGGTCCATCGCTTTGTGCGTGCAGTGGCGAAGTCGGTCGTGGATCTTACATGGGCGACTCCGCTGCTGTCTATGTTGTCGGGCTGGCGGGTTGCAGAGGAGAGTGGTCACATTATCCGACCACCGCCACATTAACCCTCGATCTTGCCTCCGCCGTCCCGACTATGCCTCCAGCCGCGAGAGCAGTCACACGCGACGTTGGTGTCTCAAGCGGCTAGACCGAGGACTTGCTCAGGGCCGCCGCCAACGTTGCAATATGGCCAGAAAGCGCCGAAGAGTTCCGTCCGATCCGAGTGAAGCGAACTGGTTCCGGGACACGATGACGCGTATTTGTGACGCGTCGATGCCCCGGACCGAGGTCGCTGACGCAGGGCGGTGTACTGGTCGGCAGAGATCGCGGAGCTGCGAGGCGATCTGCCCGCAGAGCCGCCGCCACCAGAGGCCCGAGAGGCGAGAGCGGGCTCGAGTGAGGGAGATAGCCAGACTCTACGAGGCGTATCGAGCGGCCACGAAGGCGTTGCAAGCTTGTATCTTACCGCTTGCCAGGTCTCAGTCTGGAGAGCTCCTGGAGGGACTCAACGAGGATCCCGTGGGGGGCGTCCGTACAGGATGGTGCTAGAGCTCCGTCCTTGGACGCCCCCGGTGACAAACTCCTAAGATCAGCCCTCTTGGGAAGAGTGAGATTAGCTCGCTCTCTTTCCGGAGGGTCAGTCAAATCCCTCGATCTACCCCCAATCTTCGTGTCAATGGGTGACGGCAGAAATGGGGTGACCGCACAGGAAGCTGGACCGAGCAAATGGAGCCGCTTGGGCGGCAAGGAAACACCGCGCCAGGGCCGACGGAATTCCCGGCCGGGTCTGGAGAATGTTGAGTCTGGCTACCCTCGGGAACAGGCTGAGGCAGCTGTTCTCAGCTGCCTCCGCAGCACCTCGTTCCCTAGGGCCTGGAAGGAGGCCCGAATGGTCCTCTTGAAGAAGGCAGACAGAGTCGCAGATTCTCCCTCTGCGTACCGTCCCTTATGCCTGTTGGACGGGGCTGGCAAGTTATTCGAGAGAATTCTTGCCGCCCGTCTCAACAGGCATCTGTCGATGTCGGTCGATCTCGCCGAAGCCAGTTCGGTTTCCGACAGGGCGTTCCACCATCGGCGCGGTTCTGCGCGTCCGCTCCCTGTCGGAGCAGGCTGTGTCCCGAGAGGCCAGAGTGGCGTTGGCGATAAACATTGATATCGTCAGCGCCTTTAATTCCTGGGACGCGATAAGGGGACTTTTTACACCATGGTGTTTCCCCTACCTGCAAGGCGTGATCATGAGACTACTTGCGCGACAGGTACATCTTATACATGGACCGAGACGAATTTTTGAGGATCCGGAGGAGATCCAGTGTGGGGTTCCACAGGGGTCGGTTTTGGGCCCGTTACTGTGGAATCTCGCCTGCGACTCTGTTCTGCCGAGTCGAGCTCCCCGCTGGCGTATATGTCGTCTGTACGCTGACGACACGTTAGTCAGTCGCCAGCGGACTCCTTCGAGAGACCAAGAGGCTCGCCGAGCTTGGGGCCGAAATCGTCGTCGCCAAAGTCACGGAAGTTGGGACTGGAAGTGGCGCCTCCCACAAGACCGAGGCGCTATGGTTCCTGAAACTGCCGCGGAGCAGGGAACCCACCCGACTCGTGCGTCGAGAATAGGTGAGTCGGAAGTCAGAGTGGGGCGGTACATGAAGTACCTGGGCCTCACCCTGGACGATCGCTGGGGCTTCGAAGGGCACTTCGAGCGCCTGGTCCCCAGATCGAGAGGGTAGCGGGTGCTATGCAGACTGCTGCCCAGTCTCGAGGGACCGAGTGAGGAAGTTCGCCGCTACCTCTATGCCGGGTCGTGATCCGTAGCCCTCTGGGGCGCCCGTATGGGCGAAGAGGCTGGCCATCCGACGCTGTAGGACTAAGATCTACAGCGTCCAGCGTGGATGGCCATACGGGTCGTACGGGATACGGACGGTATCGTTCGAGCGGCGACAATCTGGCTCGCTTTCCACCTCTGGATATTCTGGCGGACATGGACGCGAGGGTGTATCACCGGATTCGCGTCCTACGCCAGAGCGGTGGTGGCGAGCCAGAAGAACGCTCGAGGCGGTAAAACTGGCAGAACGACGTATCGCATTCGCGACGTGGCGCGCAAGGCTCCGCGAGGAGCAGAATGCGCGCAAACGCGTCGTCGGAGCATTCCTGCCGGTCTTCGAAGCCTGGATGCAGCGACGAGGAGGAAGACTCACCTGCAGACTTACGCAGGTGATCACCGGGCACGGTTGCTTCGGTGATTACCTGTAGTATCAAGATCGGTCGCGGGCGACGGCGGGTGCTTCCACTGGCGGCAACGACCCAAGACTCCGCATCTTTTACGCTCGCCGCTTGCCCGGCGTGGGAAGCCGAGCGGCGGGTCTTGGTCGATCACATCGGACGGAACCTGTCCCTGCCAATGAGTCGTGTCGGCGATGCTGCGCGGGGAATCGGCGTGGAGGGCCGTAGCGCCCTCTTCTGCGAAGACCATGTGGTCGGGAGGCTACCGAGCCAGGACAGAGAGGACCGATCCTGCTCGGAGACGGGGCCGACGCTCGCGCCTCGTCACAGTCCTCTATCGGTGATCCCCTACCGTAAACGGGGGCCTACGGGTCGCTGACGACGATCAGTGGGGCTCCGACCGTCCGAAATATATGAGCGACCCCGAGGACGACGGCACGACGATGGTGCCGTGTCGTCATGATAGTTCCGTGAGGGTTCTGGGGTGCGATCTTCACGCACGCTTGGACGGGCTATCCCAGCCGAAGCGCAGGGGTTGCAGTTGCGTTCCTAACGGAGATCCGCGACCCCCGCGAGCGATGTGGCGACCACCGTGGGGTTTTAGTCGGTGCAGGTCAGAGCGCAACCCGCCCTTGCCCCCGCAGTCGGGTATGCGCTCGAGCATTTCCCACGCTAATAAAAAGGTTAGGTTAGGTTAAAGCGTAAACGGGGCCCTACGGGTCGCTGACGATCGGAGTGGGAGGGCTCCGACCGTCCAGTATGAGCGACCCGAGGAGGACGACGGCACGACGTGGTACCGTATCGTCGTGATAGTTCCGTGAGGGTTCTGGGGTGCGATCTTCACGCACGCCCCGGGACAGACTATCCCAGCGAAGCGCAGGGGTGCGGTTGCGTTCCTAACGGAGATCCCACGACCCCTCGCAGGCGTTGGTGGCAGCGACCACCGTGGGGTTTTAGTCGGTGCGAGTCGTACCTTGCTGCCCCGCGAGGGAATGGTGGTATGCGTAAACATTTCCCGCTAAAAAAAAAAAAGGTTAGGTTAGGTTAAGGTTAGGTTAGGTTAGGTTAGGTTAGGTTTGGGTCCCCGAAGGGTTCTCGCTTTGTCGGCGTAGCGAGGAGACGCCCAGTAACAATGGCTTGGTCGCCACGGTGAAGCTAAGAGGAACCCAAATGGCCGGCCTAAGGCGCTCTGTAGCCGGCCCGAGGGAGGCTGCTCGGGTGGGCTCGTAACGAGCTCGCCTCGGGAAGCGTGTCGGTGGACTGCTGGGGGCGGAAGTGGCGGGCAAGACCTTCCCACCCTCAGTAGCCGGGCGGAGTCGCGGAGGAGAGGAGTGTCGGTGTTGCGTTGCCGCTCTCCTATCCTCCGCGACTCAAGCGGGGAATCGCACCGCATGATGCGGCTGTGGTGGGGCCGCGGGGAAGAAGGTGTCGGTGTTTCGTTGCCGCTCTCCCTGTCTCCCATGACCGAACATCAGTCGGCAGTGGAGCCGTAGACCAAATCCGC
>JAGSMU010000844.1:0-11988 GCA_029286865.1 Teinopalpus imperialis | reverse complement strand
CGCAGGGGCTGGGGCTTGGTCGCCACGGTGAAGCTAAGAGGAACCCAAATGGCCGGCCTAAGGCGCTCTGTAGCCGGCCCGAGGGAGGCTGCTCGGGTGGGCTCGTAACGAGCTCGCCTCGGGAAGCGTGTCGGTGGACTGCTGGGGGCGGAAGTGGCGGGCAAGACCTTCCCACCCTCAGTAGCCGGGCGGAGTCGCGGAGGAGAGGAGTGTCGGTGTTGCGTTGCCGCTCTCCTATCCTCCGCGACTCAAGCGGGGAATCGCACCGCATGATGCGGCTGTGGTGGGGCCGCGGGGAAGAAGGTGTCGGTGTTTCGTTGCCGCTCTCCCTGTCTCCCATGACCGAACATCAGTCGGCAGTGGAGCCGTAGACCAAATCCGCCGCAGGGGCTGGAAGGTTTGCCAGGTATCGAGAGGGTGACATCGGCTTCCGTCACCAAAGCCTTCTTCCCGACGCGCTCGTGAAGCCTTTCAGCGTAACTAAAACCCACGAGATGGACGCTGCCTGTCCAGCAGGTGTTCACGGGCCACGGTTGCTCTCCGGAATACTTCTGAAACTTAGTGTAAATAGGGTTTGTCGTGTCTGTAATGACACTATATCAAGGGAGGATATCTTGCACCTCATAACGGGAGTGTCCTGTCATCAACGCAGGGGAGAGTCACAATGCTGAGAGCTACAGGTTTAAAAGTAATAATAAATAACTTCTGCCAGTCTCATCAGTAGCAGAGATTTTAGCCAGAAATTCTATATGTGTGGCGACGAAAGCATACGACAAAAAATAAATAAAACAAATGAATGTATATATGTTAGTATGTGTGTGAATATTTAGTTATATATAATAATATAGGTAACTAAATTTAGAACTATATATATATTAAGTTTGACTAAGAAGAAATATATATAAGAATAGAATACGATGGCAAGGAGATAAGACTCACCTAAAAAAAATAGTGTAAGTGGATAATGTTAGAAATGATCAAAAGTCCCTGGATATCATGTCAGGGAAATACAAAAAAAAAAAAAAAAAAAAAAAAAAAAAAAAAAAAATTTGAACCTAACTCTAACCTAACCTAACCTAATCCCAGAATCCCAATCCTTAACCCCAATCCTAACCTAACTCTAACTCTAACCTAACCTAACTCAACTCAACTTAAATCCCAATCCTAACTCTAACCCAACCTAA
Organism: Teinopalpus imperialis; assembly: GCA_029286865.1. Classification (NCBI taxonomy): domain Eukaryota; kingdom Metazoa; phylum Arthropoda; class Insecta; order Lepidoptera; family Papilionidae; genus Teinopalpus; species Teinopalpus imperialis. The sequence goes on along the minus strand of JAGSMU010000844.1, from coordinate 10,804 downwards.
CCTAACTCTAACCTAACCTAACCTAACCTAACCTAACCTAACTCTAACCCCAACTCTAACCTAACTCTAACTGCAACTAACCCAACTCTAACCTAACCTAACCTAACCTTAACCTAACTGTCCAACCTAACCTAACCCAATCCCAACCTAAAATCCTGTCCTAACCTAACCTAACCTAACTCAACTCTAACCTAACCTAACCTGCTAACTCTAACTCTAACTCCAATCTAACTCTAACTCAATCCTAACCTAACTCAACCTAACCTAACCTAACTCTAACCTAACTCTAACCTAACCTAACCTGCCTAACTCTAACCTTAAATCCCAACTCTAACTCTAATCCTAACTGCACCTAACCTAACCTAACCCAATCCCAACCTGTCCCAACCTAACTTCCAACTCTAATCCTAACCTAACCCAACTCCCAACCTAACCTAACTCCAACTCAACCTAAACCAGTCCCAACCCAACCCTAACTGTTCTAAACTTCAATCCTAACTCTAACCTAACCTAACCTAACCTAACCTAACCTAACCTAACTCTAAGTAACCTAACCTAACCCAACCCAACTCCAACTCCAACCCCAACCTAACTCAATCCCAAATCACCCAACCTAACCCAACCCAACTCAACCTAACTTCCAACCCAACCTAACCCAACCTAACTCCAACCTAACCTAATCCCAACCCAACCTAACCCAATCCTAACTCTAACCTAACCTAACTCTAACTCCAACTCCAACTCTAACCTAACCTAACCTAACCTAACCTAACCTAACCTAACCTAACTCCAACTCTAACCTAACCTAACCTAACCCAACTCTAACTCAACCTAACTCAACCTAATCCTAACTTAACTTAACTCTTAATCCCAATCCTAACCTAACCTAATCCCAACCTAACCTAACCTAACCTAACCTAACCTAACCTAACCTAACCTAACCTAACCTAACCTAATCCCAACTTAAATCCCAACCTAACCTAACCTAACCTAACCCAACCTAACCCAAGTAAACTCCAACTCTAACCTAACCTAACCTGTCCCAACTCAACCTAACCTAACCTAACTCCAATCCCAACTCTAACTCTAATCCAACCTAACCTAACCTAACCTAACCTAACCTAACCTAACCCAACTTAACCTAACCTAACCCCAACCCAACCTAACCCAACCTAACCTTAACCTAACCTAACCTTAACCTAACCTAACCCAACTCCAACTTAACCTTAACCTAACCTAACCTAACCTAACCTAACCTAACCAATCCCAACCTAACCTAACCTAACCTAACCTGCATCCAACCTAACCTAACTCTAACCTAACCTAACCTAACCTAACCTAACCTAACCTAACCCAACCTAACCTAACCCAATCCCAATCCCAACCTAACCTAACCCAACCTAACCCAACTCCAACCCAGTCCTAAATCCAACCCAATCCCAACCTAACCTAACTCAACCTAACCTAACCCAACCTAACCTAACCCAACTCCAATCTAACTCCAACCTAAATCCCAATCCCAACCTAACTCAACCAACCTAACCTGTCCAACCTAACCTAACCTAACTCTAACCTAACCTAACCTAATCCTAACCTAACTCAACTAACCTAACTCTAACCAACCTAACTTTAACCTAAATCTCGAATCTAACCTAACCTAACTTAACCTAATCCTTAAATCCTAACCTAACTCTAACCTAACTCTAACCCAGAATCCTAACTCTAACCTTAACCCAATCCCAACTCAACTCCACCAACTCCACCCAACCTAATCAACCCCAATCTAATCCAATCCCAATCCAACTCCACTCAACTCCAACTTAATCCCAATCCTAACTCCAGAATCCTAACCTAACCAACCAATCAACTCCCAACTCCAACCCAACCTAATCCTAATTTAATCCCAACTCAACCAATCCCAATCTGAACCTAATCCCAATCCCAATCCCAACCTAACTGAATCCTAACCTAACTCTAATCCTGGGAACTGAATCAACCTAATCAGAACCAACTCTAACCTAACCCATCCCAATCCCAATCCCACCTAACTCTAACCAACCAACCAACCAACTGGAATCCACCCCAACCTAACCTTAACCTAATCCCAATCCAACCAAACTCAATCCCAATCCTAACCTAATCCTAACCTAACCTAATCCCAATCCCAACCTAACCCAACCTAACCTAACCTAACCTAACTCCAACCTAACCTAACCTAACCTAACCTAACTCCAACTCAACCTAACCTTAACCTAACCTAACCTAACCTAACCCAACCTAACCTAATCCCAACCTTAACCTAACCTAACCTAACCTAACCTAACCCAACCTAACCTAACCTAACCCAACCTAACCTAACCAACCTAACCTAACCTAACCCAACCTAACCTTAACCTAACCCAACCCAACTTAACCTAACCTAACCTAACCTAACCTAACCCAACCTAACCCAACCTAACCCAACCTAACCCAACCTAACCCAACCCAACCCAATCCAACCTAACTCCAACCTAACCTAATCCCAACCTAACCTTAACCCAACCTAACCTAACCTAATCTCCCAACCTAACCTTAACCTAACCTAACCTTAACCTAACCTAACCTAACCTAACCTAACCTAACCTAACCTAACTCCAACCTAACCTAACCTAACCTAACCTAACCTAACCCAACCTAACCTAACCTAACCCAACCTTAACCCAACCCAATCCCAGTCCCAACCTAACCTAACCTAACCCAACCCACCCAACCTAACCTAACCTAACCTAACCTAACCTAACTCAACCTAACCTAACTCTAACCTAACTTAACCCAGCCCCAACTCCAACTAACCTAACCTTTTTTTTTTTTTTTTTTTTTTTTCGTGGGGAAATGCTCATGCATACCTGCCCCTCAAGTGGGACGAGGGCGGGTTATGCCGGACCTGCACCGACTCAAAACCCCACGGTGTCTCTTCTGCTCCACCTGGCACGTGCGGGTACGCTAGAGCATTCTTCCGCGTGCACAGCGGGTGGCGCGCCGTGGCCTCGGCAGTTGTGACCCTGTGTTGAGAGCGCGGGGAACACCGGGCGCGCTTCACCTTGCTGACCACGAGCGACAGACTTCCCCGAGTCCATCACTGAGTCGGGCGGGGAATCGAGCATGCTCACGCTCTCCTCATCCCCTGCGGCGGCTGTGGAGTGGTCCCGTCGTGGGACGGTCCCTCCATCGGTTGGCTGGTCGGTTGCCGTGGTGGCATCGGGCGGACTGGCCTTTTCCCGCTCTTGATTGGTGCAAAGCAGGCCTTCCTCCCATCCTGTGTTCCGCTGGTTTCGCGGCGACGTACACGGCACAATCGCGGGCGGCGGAGCATTCCTCGCACCGCTTTGTGGCCAGGCTGACCAGCGAAAGCAGAGCTCTCGGTCGACTGCAGCTTCTGCACTGAGCCCTCACGGGCCCGCTTCAAGACATCGGAAGCACCAGAGGTGAGGGCTCCACCAGCTTGACCGCGGACGCCACCCAGGATACCATAGCAGTGCCCGTCGGCCACCTTTTGGCGGCAGCCACGGGGCACTGTACCCAAGCCATCCTGCCCGTGATACCGGTGATCTCGCACTTCACAGCTTCCTTGGGACAGCGTCGCCAGCCTTTGTCACAGCCGCCACTACTTCTCTGCTGTGGCTGAGTCATCCAGACCGAGACCTTGGATCTCAGCAGTCTCGCCGGTTCGGGATACACTCCGCACTCGCTTGCCCGCTGCCAGCACTGCCTCAGTTTTTAGCAAGGGCGTCCGCCTTTGCTGTTCGCTTGTGATCTCGAACATTCGAGCCCCCGTGGCGCAGATGTGGAATCGCATCTCAGCTATACCGAGGGCGGCGAGGTTAATCTTCGCCTCGCCTCGGCAATAACTTCGGATGTGGTGACCGCAGCCGCTGCCTCCGGCTCCAGGGTCACCACCACAGCAGAAAGCCAAGTGAGTCGTGATCTTGACCGCCTTCGGCTTGCCAACACTTTCTGCTGCCTTCCCTCCCTGCCTTATGTCCCTTCCCAACTACCGTGGTCCAGGGCTCGTCCATGGACTGAGGTGCTGGCGGCAGGGGTCGGGCCCTTCCTTATTCTGCCCTGGTTAGCGGGCTCGCTCCTCTTCCCCGAGGCGTTTTTAGCCTTGGCACCCGCAGCGACAGCCATTTCACACTCAGCCGCCTTGGACAGGCGGTTTGCGATTGCAACCGGTGCCTCGGCAGGTGCAGGCAGGACGGGACTGCACCTGCCTCCGGTCTCCTGTCCGCCGCCAGTGGAGGCGAAGGCGCCTCCGGGCAGGAGACGATCCTCCAGCGCTGCGGAATCCCAGCGCTGGACGCACACCGCCCGGGTCAATGATCGAACGCACGAGCTCCTCCCTGCCTGCCTCTGTGTGTTGGCTCGGGCGCGTGTCCACCTGCATCCGCAGGTATGCCACTTCCTTCCCTCACCTGACACTTCTGCCTTTGGAGGCGAGCGTTGTCCGCCTGCAATCAAGGTCGTCTCCTCTAGGTACAGCGGCGCTGCAGAGTCTTAGTAATTAACAGTCTCTGCAGCCCTTCAGCGCCTTCACCCATATGCCCTTCAGGTTCTTAGACCCAGGCTACCATGGGAGATGACGCCGACGCTGTCCTCAATCCTTTAAGTCTGATGCTGGCTCAAAGTCGCCATCGTTCGATGAAGACCCGGACAGTTGATATCCTGCCGGCACGGAGCTGACGAGACGACGCGGCGATGTCCGCTTCGCCCAACCTCCTCCTCCCTCCTGGTTTCCACCACCATTTAGCTCAGTGCGCCGACGTACTCCCCAGTCGTTGGGGTCGTCCACGACCCGCTTCTGCGATGCTATTGCTCTTCCCCAACCACTTCCCACATCTTGGCCCATCGCCGACCAACACCACCCGCGTCTTTGAAGGACGCTCTTCCTCCCGCCATGTTCTTCATCGAGGACTCCACGCTACAGAGTCGCTCAAAGTCGTCATCACTATCCACCCTCAAGTTTTGTTTTTCAATTCTACCATATCTGTTCTCTACGTTTTTGGACGAAATAAAAGGTCGGCCCCTGCTACGCCATTCCGAGGGCATGCGGCTACATACTGTGGGGGCCGCCCGGTACCCAGGGTTTTCAAGACTGCTGTCTGATTATTTTATAGAGGTTTACTCCTCGCGGGCCGGCCACTAAGGTAAGCTCTCCGCCCGCTGCACTTCGACGGCCCTAATATCGCCGCACACTGTCTTGACGAAAGTACAGCGGGTTACGGCGCGCTGGGAGAGCCGACAACTCCCCCAGTTTTGAACGGTTGAATGCTCCGGCGGCAGGCGTGAGTGCACACCGAGCCCGTCCTCCACTATGAGCATTAGGCACTGGAAACTATATCGTCACCAGTTCCTAATACCCAATCGATCGTTTGTTGCCTTTCCCCGGATACTTGATCAAGGAGAAATGCAACCTCCACAACGTCGACGGTTGAGTGCCCGGCGGCAGTAAAAAGCGCAATAATCGGAGCCCGTCCCCATTGACTGTGAACATTTCAGGCACCCGCCAACGACGTATCGCCACCAGCGTCTCAATGCACACCCTCATTTTGTTGCCTTTCCCCGATATCAAGGAGAAAATCCTTTCCATCTCGCATTGGGCACGAGAACGACGTATCGTCACCAGTGCCCAATGCACCATCGTTCGGTTGCTTCTTCCTCCGGATACGGAAATCAAAAGGAAATGCAACCCCCGCCACCCACTGTGCCCTCCGGGCTTATCAGAGGGACACGCAGAGCAGCCCCCCTGTCAGAACATTCGCCACTGCGCACGTCACCAGTGCCCAGGGTGCATCAAGGTCCCGGCGTTGCCTTTCCGGATACATAGTATCAAAGGGAAATTCAACGACCAGGCACCGGGAGGATTTTCTGACGCGGCACCCCAACCTAACCTAACCTAACCTTAACCTTTTTTTTTTTTTTTTTTTTCGTGGGAAATGCTCACGCACACCGCCCCCGCGGGGACGAGGGCGGTTATGTCGGACTTGCACCGACTAAAACCCCACGGTGTTCCTTCGTTCATTCCAAGTACTGTGCATGCGGGTACGCTGTGAGCACTTTTCCGCGTGCACAGCGGTGGCGGCCAGCTTGTGTGGCCCCGGCAGACTTGCCCCAGCTGAGAGCGCGCGGGAACACCGGGCGCGCTCTAACCTCGCTGACTCATACGAGCGACAGACTTCCCCGAGTCCATCACTGAGTCGCAACGGCGCCCGCCTCATCCCCCTGCGTGGTGCTGCCGTGGAGTGGTCCCGTCTCGGGACGCTTCCTCCTCCATCGGCTGGCTGGTCGGTTGCCGAGGTGGCAACGGGCGGACCGGCTCTTTCTCGCCTTGGAAGGCGCGTTGCAGGCCTTCCCCCATCCTGTGTCCGCCGGTTTCTTAGCGGCGACGCAGCTACTGCACAACGCGGGAGTAAAGTGGAGCACTGCGCCGCCTTGTGGCCAGGTTGACTACAGCGACAGCACAACTCCCCGGTCGACGTGGTGCGTCGCACTGAGCCTTCACGTGTCCCGCCTCAAAAGCAGCGGAACACCTCAGAGGTAAGGGCTCTACGAGTCAATTCCTCGGCCACCACCCACGAGATCTCATCAGACGTCCCCTGGCGGCCACCTTTTGGCAGCAGCCACGGGGGACACCGAACCCAGGTTATCCCGAGTTCCCTGCGGGATACCGCAGACCCGCTACACCTCTAATGGTGTCCTCGGGACAGTCGCCACAACGAAACAGCCGCCACCACTTCCTCCACCGAGACCGAGTCATCAAGACCGGACACTTTATCTCGGAGTGGTCTTTGCCGGTCTTGAGACCCGGACCGCTTTGTCTGCTGCGTAGTGAGAACCTCCTCAACTTCTGAGCGAGGGCGTTCGGCCTTGTTCCCGCTGCTGGTTCGCGCCGGGGATCTCGGAACACCTGAGCCCCCAGTGCAGATGCGGAAACGCATCTCGGTTATCCCAAGGGGGCGGCGAGGTTTATTTTCGCCTTCGCCTCGGTGATCACCTCAATGTAGGTGACGCCTGCTGCCGCAGCCTCCGGCTCCAGTAACTTCACTACAGCGGACGATCGTGGAGTCGCGATCTTGACCGGTCAGTATGCTGACCCTTCACCGGTTTCCCACCCTTTTGGCCCCTCTTCACCACCGTCGTCCATGGTTTCTCTACGGACTGCGGCAACGGTGGCAGAGGAAGGGACCTAGTTGTTGCCTTGGCCTTCCGCGGCACTTTGCTCAACCTTCCCTTGATGCTTCTGGGCCACAGAAGACCCCGCTATAGCTGGCTTCACAATGGCGGCTTTTGTGAGCTGGTGCCCGGGAAGGCAGGGGCGGCTGACGGTGGACCGGGCACCTCATCCGGCCCCCATGTCCGCCGCCAGTGATGGGCGAAGAAGACGCTTCTCCGAAGGAGACGGTCCTCCAGTGCGGCGTGAACCTGGCGTTGATCATTGACCCCACCTGGTCAATGATCGAACGCGCTAACTCCTCTTTTCCTCGCCCTCGGCTTGTTGGGTGGGCCGGTCACTTGCATCCGCGCAGGCCACCTCCTTCCTCACCCTGATATTTCCGCCTGGGAGCCGAGCGTTGTCCGCCTGCAGCTTCGTCTCTTCCGAGGTACAGCGTTGCTGCAGAGTCTTAGCGGTCCGCTTAGCGCCCTTCTGCAGCCTCCTTCAGCGCCTTCACCCAGATGCCCTTTAGGTTTCTGACCTTGTGGCCACCATGGAGATGACGCCGACGCTGTCCTCTATCCTCTTTTGCAGCCCGATGCCGGCTCGAAGTCGCCATCGTTGGACGACGACCTGACAGGGTTGACTTCCTGCCGGCGCGGAGCTGATTTGACGATGAGGCGATCTCTGCCTCCGCCTCCAACCTCTCCTCCTCTCCTTTGCCTCCACCAACGCCATTTTGGCTCGCGCCCTGCCTGTAGCTGGAGGCCGCCCCGACCAACCTAACCTTTTTTTTTTTTTTCGTGGAATGTTTTACGCATACCCGCCCCGCGGGGACGAGGGAAGGCGTCGGACTCGCACCGACTGGGAAACCCTACGTGTTCCTTCTGCCCACTTGGTGCTGTGCATACGGGCGCGTGAGCATTCTTCCGCGTGCACAGCTGTGGCGGCTTGCTGACGCAGGCCCCGGCCATTTTTAATTTTATGAGAGCGCGAACACTGGGCGCGCTCACCTCACTGACTCATGTTGATCTACGGACCTCCCCGGGCCCATAGCTCGAGTTGAAATTCGGGGAAGTAGGGTGAAGCTTACGCTTTTCCCCGGCGGCGGTTGTGGACCAGTCCCGTACTACGGGACGGTTCTCCTCCATTGCTTCAACCGTCTCTCTTTTTGCGTGGCTGAGTGGCCGGGTGCTCTAGGTGGCATTACTAAGGGACCAACCTTTTCCCACTTTGGGCGCGGCCTTACAGGCCTTGCCCCCATCTTGTGGTCCGCCGGTTTGCTATTGCGACAATATGCAACGTGGGTTGAGTGGAGCACTGTGCCTTGTGACCAGAGATTCACCACAGCGGAAGCACAGCTCCCCACGATCGACTGCGGCGACGCACTGAGCCCTCACATGACCGGTTTCGAGGCACCGGAAGCACTCCCAGAGGTGAGGGCTCCACCAGCTTGACCACGGCTGCCACTCCACGACAAATTCATTAGTCGCCCATTGAGTGGCTACCTTTTTGGCAACTACAGGACACCGACCCAGGCCATCCCAAGGCCTGCGGGATATCGTGCACAACCTCACCGCATTTCACAGCCTCCTTCAGGATTGTGCCACTCGCCTTCGTTACGGGCCGTCACCATGTCCTCCACTGGTAGAGTCGCCTGCGACCGATACTTTGACCTCTGCAGTCTCGCCATCTGACACCCGCACTGCTTTTTCTCTGCCGCGGCGAAAGCACCTCGCCCATGGAGCGCCGAGGGCGTCCGTCATCACCGCTGTCCGCGCCGGAATCAAAATACGCGTGAGCCCCTGTGGCGGTGACGCGGAAACCCATCTCGGTTAAGGCGCCGAGGAGGCGAGGTTTATCTTCGCTCTTCGCCTCGCTGGTTATGACGTTAATGGTGACTTTGCAGCCGCGGCCTCCGGCTCCAGGTCACCACCACAGCTGACGATCGCGGAGTCACAACTTTGACCGGGCCTTTTTGTAGGTTTGCTGGGACTCATAACCGCCTTTTTCCTCCCTTTTTCTTCAGCCCCTTTTGACAACCGTATTCCATGGTTCATTTATGGCCTGGCGTGTCGGTGGTTGTGGATTGGGACACTGCTGTCTTCTTCTGGTCTCCTTTTTGTGGGTTCGCTCCGCCTTTTAGAGGCTTCACGGTTTTAGAACCCCTGCGACAGTCATGGCCGGCGGCCTCGTGATTGCCGGGACCTGGGAAGGCGATGGGCTGGGTGAGGTGCCGGGCACGTAAACCTCCTCGTATCTGCCGCCAGTGGAGGGCGGAGGCGCTTCTCTGGAAGGAGGCGATCCTCCAATGCCGCAATTCGCGTTGATCATTGACCCCACCTGATCAATGATCGAACGAACGAGCCCTTTCACCCTCTGCCGGAACTGGGCCGGGTTTGCTGGCCTGCTCCACTTGCATCCGCAGGTAAGCATCTCCTTCCGCAGCTGCGAGACTTCACCTTGAGTATGAGTGTCAGCTTGCAGCTTCCGCGTTTCGTCAGAGGTACAGCGTCGTAGAGAGACTGAGTTACCTCCGTCACGGTCTCTCCGCAGCCCTTTAAGCGCACGAACGAAGCGTTCTTAGGTTCTTGACCTGGTGGCAACCATGTTGATAACGCCAACGTCCTCGACCATCTTCTCTCTAGGTCTGTTGCCGCCTCGAAGTCGCCATCGTTCGATGACGACTCAGAAAGGGTAGATTTGCCGGTGCGGAGCTGGAGTCGCCGCAATCTTCGGCTCTGCCTCCACCCCTCAGTTCCGCTTCGCGCTGACACCAACGCCATTTGCCCAGCCTACGTACTCCCCTGTTGTTGGGGTCGCCCTCGACCTCTTTTGGCAGATGTCCTGTCGTACCCGTTACCACTGTCAAGTGGCCTGTAATCGGACCAGAGCGAAAATGCGTCCATAGAAGGACGTTTTCTCCCGCCGCTTCATGTCTACCACTGGCATTCCACGCAATTTATCATAGAAATACTGTCATCATCATCACTATCCATGTCCGTTGCGCATTTGCTTGTTTTGTATATCTCCATTTGATTCCCACGATAAAGGTCGATATAAATCGGTCGATCCCCGGGTGACGCCCACCCGGAGACAGCTGCATACTGTGGTGGGGTCGCCTGGTACCTACAGGTTTTAAGACTTCCGCTGTCTGGTTTTATAGATATCCTTCGCGGGCTGGCCAATTCAAGGCAAGCCCTCCACCCATTGCAGGACCTCGCCAACGTACCCCATGATCGCCAGCGCTGGGTCTTTGAAGAGAGTACAGCGGGTTACGGCGCGCTGGTGGAGCCGACGTAACTCCCCAGTTTTGGACGGTTGTGCCCGGAGGCAGTGCTTAGTGCACACTTGAGCCTCTGTCTCCACTATGAGCATATTGTGGGCACCGAAAACGATATATCGTCGCCAGCCCTGCATTGGCCTTGCCTCATCATTTGTTGCCTTTCCCCCATGCTTTGATCAAGGAGAAATGCACTTTCATTCGCGCATTGGACACTGAGAACGACGTATCGTCACCAGTGCCCAATGCGCACCATCGTTCGGTTGCCTTTCCTCCGGATATGGAAATCAAAAAGGAAATGCAACCCCTGCCACCCGCTGTGCCCTCCGCTT
>JAGSMU010000843.1:0-11975 GCA_029286865.1 Teinopalpus imperialis | reverse complement strand
ATCAGAGGGACAGTTCGATGACGACTCAGAAAGGGTAGATTTGCCGGTGCGGAGCTGGAGTCGCCGCAATCTTCGGCTCTGCCTCCACCCCTCAGTTCCGCTTCGCGCTGACACCAACGCCATTTGCCCAGCCTACGTACTCCCCTGTTGTTGGGGTCGCCCTCGACCTCTTTTGGCAGATGTCCTGTCGTACCCGTTACCACTGTCAAGTGGCCTGTAATCGGACCAGAGCGAAAATGCGTCCATAGAAGGACGTTTTCTCCCGCCGCTTCATGTCTACCACTGGCATTCCACGCAATTTATCATAGAAATACTGTCATCATCATCACTATCCATGTCCGTTGCGCATTTGCTTGTTTTGTATATCTCCATTTGATTCCCACGATAAAGGTCGATATAAATCGGTCGATCCCCGGGTGACGCCCACCCGGAGACAGCTGCATACTGTGGTGGGGTCGCCTGGTACCTACAGGTTTTAAGACTTCCGCTGTCTGGTTTTATAGATATCCTTCGCGGGCTGGCCAATTCAAGGCAAGCCCTCCACCCATTGCAGGACCTCGCCAACGTACCCCATGATCGCCAGCGCTGGGTCTTTGAAGAGAGTACAGCGGGTTACGGCGCGCTGGTGGAGCCGACGTAACTCCCCAGTTTTGGACGGTTGTGCCCGGAGGCAGTGCTTAGTGCACACTTGAGCCTCTGTCTCCACTATGAGCATATTGTGGGCACCGAAAACGATATATCGTCGCCAGCCCTGCATTGGCCTTGCCTCATCATTTGTTGCCTTTCCCCCATGCTTTGATCAAGGAGAAATGCACTTTCATTCGCGCATTGGACACTGAGAACGACGTATCGTCACCAGTGCCCAATGCGCACCATCGTTCGGTTGCCTTTCCTCCGGATATGGAAATCAAAAAGGAAATGCAACCCCTGCCACCCGCTGTGCCCTCCGCTTATCAGAGGGACACGCAGAGCGCTATTGGAATGCTTAAGACTCTAATACACAAAGATATAGGTGGTTAGGTTAGGTTAGGTTACAAAATCAGCAATGAAAAACGAAGAAATGAAAATTTTACAAAACGGAATAAAATTGCCGCAATAATGAAACTAAAAATAACTGATTACAACTAGATTCAGAAATGGCCTCCAAAATCGCGGCGCAGGATGACTGGTTCAACGATTACACTAAACAAATGCTACAACAAAACCAATTTGGAATGCTGGAAGACTCTAATAATAATAAAAGATTACAGGTGGTTGAAGTTAGGTTGTGTCACAAAAACTCAGCACGAAAACGAAGAAATGAAAATTTTACAAATGGAATAAAATTACGTAATAATGAAACTAAAAATAACTCGATTGCCAACTAGATTCAGAAATGGCCTAAATGCGGCGCAGGATGACTGTCTAACGATTACACCAAACAAAATGCCAGCTAAACAAAACCAATTTGGAATGCTTAGACCCCAATACACAAAGATATAGGTGGTTAGGTTAGGCCAGGGTTAGGTTAGCCAGGTTCCCCCCGAAGGGTTCCCGCTTTGTCGTAAAGGGCTTAGTAACCGTGGTGCGGAGTTAACCACGGTGAAGCTAAGAGGAAACCTAAAATGGCCGGCCTATGGCGCCTAAGGCCGGCTGAGGAGGCCGTCTGGCGGCTGGAGCCAGCCCACCCTGGATGTAGCCGGTGGGCTGCGGGGTGCGGATGGACGGAGTGGAGGCCGTCTTACGCACCATCCGCAGCCGAGGCGCGGAGTCGGGGAATGGGCGGCGATGCGAGGACTGTTAGCACCGGCGCTCGCGCATCGTCGCCCCCAATCGACTGATTATCGATTCTCATCCTCCGCGACTAAAGCAACTGATCCGATGCGGGCCGAACATTGGTTGGCGGCGGAGCCTAACACCAGATCCGCCGCAGGCCGGGACTTTCCTGGTTCCCCATGGCCTCAAGGCGGACTGGGGAGTCCGTTTCCCACCCAGAGGAGGCCGATGGAAGGCGCGTCCGTGTTCCGGCGCGCCTTGCAGGAGAGGGGACAGTCCTCCCCGAAGGAGGGGCCGGCTTGCCGGCCAGCGCAGGCGGGTCGCGGAGGTGCGAAAGCGTTCCTGCAACCCCGCCATACGCGACGAAGGTGGAATACCATGGGGGTTTTAATGGTGCGGTCCGACATAACTCCATCCTTGCCCCTGGCAGGGTGGGTATGCGTAGGCATTTCCCCAAGCGTAAAAAAAAAAAAAAGGTTAGGTTAGGTTACAACCCCCCGAAGGGTTCCTGCTTTGTCGTAGCGGGGCTTAGTAACCGTGGTGTGGAGTTAACCACGGTGAAGCTTAAGAGGAACCTAAAATGGCCTGGCCTAATGGCGTCAAGGTCGGGCTCGAGGAGGCCGTCTGGCGGGCTCGTAAACGGTCGCCCCTGGGCGCCGCAGGGACTGTTGGGGCAAGTGGCGGAGCGAGGCCGCCTTCCCGCCCTCAGTAGCCGAGGCGGACGCGGAGGGAGAGAAGTGCTCGCGCCAGGTTGCCGCTCTCCTATCCTCCGCGTGACTCAGCGGGGTCGTAACCCGAATGATGGTCGTGGTGGGAACGCGGGGAAGAGAGCGTCGGTGTTTCGCTGCCGCTCTCCTGTCCCTCCGCGGCCGGCATTGGTTGGCGGTGGAGCCTAACACCAGATCCGCCGCAGGGCTGCATCACCCCGCGGTTTCTGGGGTGACCGTGAGTCCGTTTCCACCCATGAGGCCGATGGAAGGCGCGTCCGGTGTTCCGGCGCGCCTTGCAGGAGAGAGGTGGAGAGGGGATGTCCTCCCTCGAAGGAGGCCGGCTTGCCGGCCAGCGCAGGCGGGTCGCGGGAGGGTGTGCGAAAGCGTTCCCGTAACCCCGCCATACGCGACGAAGGTGGAACACCATGGGGTTTTAGTCGGTGCGAGGTCCAACATAACGTCCACCCTTGCCCTGCAGGTAAAGGGTGCGCAGGTATTTCCCCGGCAAAAAAAAGGCAAAATCACACGAAAACGAAGAAATGAAAATTTTTACAAATGGAACAAAATTACGTAATAACAAACTAAAATAACTGATTACAAATTGACGGAAATGGGCCTAAATGGGTAAGTGCAGGATGACTGGGTTCTAACTATCACAACAAACAAACAACAAACCACCAACTGCCACACCAAAGATATAGGTGGTTAGGTTAGGTTAGGTTACAAAATCAGCACGAAAACGAAGAAATGAAATTCTTTTTACAAATGGAATAAAATTACGTAATAATGAAACTAAAATAACTGGATTACAACTAGACTAGAAATGGCCTAAATGCGGCGCAGGATGACTGGTTCAACGATTACACTAAACAAATGCTACAACAAAACCAATTTGGAATGCTTAAGACTTAATACACAAAGATATAGGTGGTTAGGTTAGTTAGGGTTACAAAATCAGCACGAAAACGAAGAAATGAAAATTTTTACAAATGGAATAAAATTACGTAATAATGAAACTAAAATAACTGATTACAACTAGACTAGAAATGGCCTCTAAATGCGGCGTGCAGGATGACTGTCTAACGATTTACAACAAACAAGCAAACAAAACCAATTTGGAATGCTTAAGACTCTAATACACAAAGATATAGGTGGTTAGGTTAGGCTAGGTTAAAAAATCAGCACGAAAACGAAGAAATGAAAATTTTTACAAATGGAATAAAATTACGTAATAATGAAACTAAAATAACTGATTACAACTAGACTAGAAATGGCGTAAATGCGGCGCAGGGGATGACTGTTCCAATATCACACTCAAACAAATGCTACAACAAAACCAATTTGAAATGCTTAAGACTCTAATACACAAAGATATAGGTGGTTAAGGTTAGGTTAGGTTAGGTTAAGCCAGGTTCCCCCCCAGCGGGGTCCCTGCTTTGTCGTGCGGGGATGCAACCGTGGTGCGGTTAACCACTGCGGCTTGGCAGAGGAACCCAAATGGCCGGCTTCCATATGTTCTAAGGCTGGCCCGAGGAGGCCGCTCCGGGCGCTGGAGCTGGGGCCCACCCTGGATGTGTCGGTGGATGCGGGGTGCGGATGGACGGAGGAGGGGCTGTCTTACGCAATCTAACCGCAGCCGAGGCGTATTTGGGGACGGGTGGCGGTGCGAGGACCAGTAGCACCGGTACCGCGTGACTGTTTCAGTTCCCACCTCCGCATCTGAGACGGAGTCGCGGAGGAGGGTAGTGTATTCCCCATCCTCCGCGACTCAAGCGGGGTCGCACTGCTGATGCGGCCGTGGTGGGGCCGCGGGTTCAGTGGAGGTGGTTGATCCTGCCGCCTCCCGTCCTCCGGCGGCCGAACATTGGTCGGCGGCGGAGCCTAACACCAGATCCGCCGCAGGGGCTGGGGCTTTCCGGCCTCCATGGCCTTTGAAGTGGACTCGGGAGTCCGCCTCCCACCCACAGAGGAGGCCGAGTTGAGGGCGCGTCCGCGTTCCGCGCGCCCTGCCAGGAAGGGTGGAGAGGGAGATGTCCTCCCCGGAGAAGGGGGCCGCCTGGTCGGCCGGCGCAGGCGGGGTCGCGGATGTGTGCAGAAAGCGTTCCCGTGACCCCGCCATACGCGACGATGGAGGAACACCAGCGGCTTTAGTCGGTGCGATCCGACATAACCCACCCTTGCCCCCGCAGGTGCGGGTATGCGGCATTTCCCCATGCAAGCGTTAGTCTCCACGAAGCGGGTTCTCGCTTTACCCAGCGGGCTTAGTAACCGTGGCTTGGTCACCCACGGTGAAGCTAAGAGGAACCCAAATGGCCGGCCATCGGCGTTTTGTGGCTGGCCTGAGGAGGTCCGCAGGGCTCGTGGTAACGAGCCGCCCCTTGGAAGCGTGTCGGTGGGCTGCCAGCCGGAAGTGGCGGAGCGAGGCTGCCCCTCCCCGCCCGATGGAGCTTTCCGCGGAGGGAGAGGAGCGTCGGTGTTGCGTTGCCGCTCTCCCATCCTCCGCGACTCAAGCGGGGTCGCACCGCATGATGCGGCTGTAGCCGCGGGGGAAGAGGAGTGTCGGTGTTTCGTTGCCGCCTCCCTGTCCTCCGGGCCGAACATCGGTCGGCGGCGGGAGCCGCAGACCAGATCCACCGCAGGGGCCGGGTTGGCTTAGTGCTTCCTGGCCCCATGGCCTTGGGGGCGGACCCGGGGAGTCCGCTCCCACCTACAGAGGAGGCCGAGATGAAAGGCGCGTCCGTGTTCCGGCGCGCCTTGCCTCGAGGGTGGAGAGGGAGATGTCCCCGGAGAAGGAAGCCGGTTTGCCGGCCAGCGCAGGGCCGCGGAGGTGTGCGAAAGCGTTCCCGTGGCCCCGCCATACGACGACAGGAACACCATGGGGTTTTTTAGTCGGTGCGGAGTCCGACATAACTCCATCCTTTGCCCCTGCAGGTGGGTGGCGCGTGCATTTCCCCATGTAAAAAAAAAAAAAAGGTTAGGTTAGGTTAGGTTACAAAATCACCCCCGAAGGGTTCCCGCTTGTCGCAGCGGGGCGTCTTAGTAGCCGTGGCTTGGTCACCCACGGTGAAGCTAAGAGAACTCCAAATGGCCGGCCTGGGGCGCCCTGAGGCTGGCCTGAGGAGGCCTCGCTCCGGGTGGGCTCTGTAACGAGCCTCGCCTCGAAGCGTGTCGGTGGGACTGCTGGGGGCGGGCGGCGGAGCTGAGGCTGCCTTCCCGCCCTCAGTAGCCGAGGCGGAGTCGCGGAGGGAGAGGAGTGTCGGTGTTGCGTTGCCGCCTCCCGTCCTCCGCGACTCAAGCAGGGGTCGCACCGCATGATGCGGCTGTGGTGGAACGCGGGGAAGAGGAGTGTCGGTGTTTCGTTGCCGCTCTCTGTCCTCCGCGGCCGAACATTGGCTGGCGGCCGAGCCCACACCAGATCCGCCGCAGGGCTGACTTTCCTGGTCTGCTGGCCTTCTGGGGCGGACTCGGGGAGTCCGTTTCACCCAGAGGAGGCCGAGATGGAAGGCGCGTCCGTGTTCCGGCGCGCCTTGTGGTAGAGGTGGAGAGGGGGATGTCCTCCCCGAAGGAGAGGGGCCGGCTTGTTGGCCAGCGCAGGCGGGTCGCGAGGTGTGCGAAAGCGTTCCCGTGGCCCCGCCATACGCGACGAAGGTGGAACACCATGGGGTTTTAGGCTTCGCGAGTCCGACATAACCCATCCTGCTCCCCTGCAGGGGTGGGTATGCGTAGGTACTTCCGCAAAAAAAAAAAAGGTTAGGTTAGGTTAAGCCACAAAAACCACCCCCTGAAGGGTTCCTGCCCGCCGCAGCGGGCTTAGTAGCCGTGGCTTCTTAGTCACCCACGCAGCCGGCAGGAACTCCAAATGGGTCGGCCTGGGGTTTGAGGCTGGCCTGAGGAGGCCGGCCCCGCGGCCTGCAACGGTTTCCGCCTCGAAGCGCGGCAAGTCGGTGACCGCAGCGAAGCGGCGGAGCGAGGCCGCCTTCCCCGCCCTCAGCAGCCGAGGCGGAGTCGCGGAGGAGAGGAGTGTCGGTGTTGCGTTGCCGCTTCCTCCTATCCTCCGCGACCAAGCAGGGCCGCACCGCATGATGCGGCTGTGGTGAAACGCGGGGAAGAGGAGTGTCGGTGTTTCGTTGCCGCTCTCCCTGTCCTCCCGCGGCTTAAACATTGGCTATGCCGAGCCTAACACCAGATCCGGGCTGCAGGGGGCTGGGACTTTCCTGGTTCTATGGCCTCGCAGCGACTCGGGGAGTCCGTTTCCACCTGCCAGAGGAGGCCGATGGAAGGCGCGTCCAGCTCCGCCTTCAGGAGGAGGTGGAGAGGGGGATGTCCCCGGAAGGAGGGCCGGCTTGCCGGCCAGCGCAGGCGGGTCGCGGAGGTGCGAAGCGCTCCTGCAACCCCGTCATACGCGACGAAGGCAGGAACACCATGGGGTTTTAGTCGGCGTGAAATCGCCGATACCCACCCTTGCTCCCCAGGTGGGTATGCGTAGGCATTTCCCATGTAAAAAAAAAAGGTTAGGCGGAAATAGGCTACAAAATCACCCCCGGAAGGGTTCTCGCTTTGTCGTAGCAGCGAAGAAGCCACAGGGTTTGGTCACCCACGGCGAAGCCAAGAGGAACCCAATGGTCGGCCTGGGGCGCTCTGGAGGGCTGGCCCGAGGAGGTCGCCCGGGTGGGCTCGTAACGAGCCTGCCCCCGGAAGCGTAAGTCGGTGGACTGCTGGCGGAAGTGGCGAGCGAGTAGTTTGCCGCTCGCCTCAGTAGGCCGAGGCGGAGTCGCGGGAGGAGAGGAGTGTCGGTGTTGCGGTTGCCGCTCTCCCTATCCTCCGGGCGACTGGGTTAGGGTCGCAACCGCATGATGCGGCTGTGGAAAACGCGGGGAAGAGGAGTGTCGGTGTTTGCTGCCGCTCTCCCTGTCCTCCGCGGCCGAACATTGGCTGGCGGGTCGAGCCTAACACCAGATCCGGCCGCAGGGGCTGGGACTTTCCTGGTTCTATGGCCTTCTGGGGGCGGACTCGGGGAGTCCGTTTCACCTACAGAGGAGTGCCGAGGGGAAGGCGCGTCCGCAACTGGCGCGCCTTGTGGTGAGGAGAGAGGTGAGAGGGGGATGTCCTCCCCTGAAGGCTGAAGCCACAGCCGGCTGAAGCGCAGGCGGGTCGCGGTGGAGGTGTGTGGCGAAAGCGTTCCGTAACCCTGCCATATGCGACGAAGGTGAAACACCATGGGGTTTTAGTCGGTGCGAGTCCAACATAACTCCACCCTTGCCCCCGCAGGTGGCATGCGGCATTTCCCAAGGTAAAAAAAAAAAAGGTTACAAAATCAGCACGAAAAAAAACGAAGAAAATTTTTACAAATGGAAGAAAATTACGGAATAATGAAACTAAAAATAACTGATTACAACTAGACTAGAACAGGCCTAAATAAAAGTGCAGGATGACTGTCTAACGATTACCTAAACAAATGCTAAATAAAAAAACCACCGGAATGCTTAAGACTCTAATAATAACAAAGATATAGGTGGTTAGAAGAAGTTAGGTTACAAAATCAGCAATGAAAAACGAAGAATGAAAAATTTTACAAATGGAACAAATTACGTACAATGAAACCAAAAAATGTATGATTACAACTAGACTAGAAATGGCCTAAATGCGGCGCAGGATGACTCGTCTAACGATTATTACACTAACAAATGCTAAAATAAAAAACCAATTTGGAATGCTTAAGACTCTAATACACAAAGATATAGGTGGTTAGGATAGGTTAGGTTACAAAATCAGCACGAAAAACGAAGAAATGAAAATTTTACAAATGGAATAAAATTACGTAATAATGAAACTAAAAATAAGTGATTACAACTAGATTAGAAAATGGCCTAAATGCGGCGCAGGATGACTGTCTAACGATTACACTCAAACAAACGCCACAACAAAAACCAATTTGGAATGTTTAAGACTCTATCATTACCAAAAGATATAGGTGGTTAGGTTAGGTTAGGTTAAGCAAAATCAGTAACGAAAAACGAAGAAATGAAAATTTTACAATGGAATAAAATTACGCAATGAAACTAAAAATAACTGATTACAATGACCAGAAATGGCCTAATGCGGGCAGGATGACTGTCTAACGACGCTAATTCAAACAAAATGCTACAACAAAACCAATTTGAATGCTTAAGACTCTAATACACAAAGATATAGGTGGTTAGGTTAGGTTAGGTTACAAAATCAGCATCGAAAAACGAAGAAATGAAAATTTCAAATGGAATAAAATTACGTACAATGGAACTAAAAAATAACTGAATACAACTAGATTCAGAAATGGCCTAAATGCGGCGTGCAGATGACTGTCTAACGATTACACTAAACAAATGCTACAACAAAAACCAATTTGGAATGCTTAAGACTCTAATACACAAAGATATAGGTATTAGGTTAGGTTAGGTTACAAAATCGAAGCACGAAAAACGAAGAAATGAAAATTTTTACAAATGGAATAAAATTACGTAATAATGAAACTAAAAATAACTGAATACAACCAGATCAGAAATGGCCTAAATGCGGCGTATGATGACTGTCTAACGATTACACTAAACAATGCTACAAATTAAAAAACCAATTTGGAATGCTTAAGACTCTAATAATAAAGATATAGGTGGTTAGGTTAGTTAGGTTAGGTTAGGTTACAAAATCAACACGAAAAAACGAAGAAATGAAAATTTCTTTTACAAATGGAATAAAATTACGTAATAATGAAACTAAAAATAACTGATTAAGCAACTAGATTCAGAAATGGCCTAAATGCGGCGCAGGATGACTGTCAACGATTACACTAAACAAATGCTACAACAAAACCAATTTGGAATGCTTAAGACTCTAATACACAAAGATATAGGTGGTTAGGTTAGGTTAGGTTACAAAATCAGCACGAAAAACGAAGAAATGAAAATTTTACAAATGGAATAAAATTACGTAATAATGAAACTAAAAATAACCGATTACAACTAGACTAGAAATGGCCTTAAATGCGGCGCAGGATGACTGTCTAACGATTACACTAAACAAATGCTACAACAAAACCAATTTGAATGCTTAAGACTCTACTACACAAAGATATAAAAGTTAGTTAGGTTAGGCTACAAAATCAGCACGAAAAACGAAGAAATGAAAATTTTACAAATGGAATAAAACATGTACAATGAAACTAAAAATAACTGATTACAACTAGATCTTGAAATAATTTAAATGCGGCGCAGGATGATCGTCTAACGATTACACTAAAAACAAAATGCTACAACAAAACCAATTTGGAATGCTTAAGACTCTAATACACAAAGATATAGGTATTAGGTTAG
Organism: Teinopalpus imperialis; assembly: GCA_029286865.1. Taxonomy (NCBI): domain Eukaryota; kingdom Metazoa; phylum Arthropoda; class Insecta; order Lepidoptera; family Papilionidae; genus Teinopalpus; species Teinopalpus imperialis. Next base: position 2,164 of record JAGSMU010000843.1, on the reverse strand, counting down.
GTTAGGTTACAAAATCAATGAAAACGAAGAAATGAAAATTTTACAAATGGAATAAAATTACGTAATAATGAAACTAAAAATAACTGATTACAACTAGACTAGAATGGCTCTAAATGCGGCGCAGGATGACTGTCTAACGATTGCCAATTCAAACAAAATGCTACAACAAAAACCAATTTGAATGCTTAACATTAATTAATACACAAGATATAGGTGGTTAGGTTAGTTAGGTTACAAAATCAGCAATGAAAAAAAACGAAGAAATGAAAATTTTTACAAATGAATAAAAATTACGTAATAATGAAACTAAAAATAACTGGATTACAACTAGATTCGGAATGGCCTAAATGCGGCGCAGGATGACTGTCTAACGATTACACTAAACAAATGCTACAACAAAAACCAATTTGGAATGCTTAAGACTCTAATACAAGATATAGGTGGTTAGGTTAGTTAGGTTAGGTTAGGGTTAGGTTACAAAATCAGTTAATGAAAACGAAGAAATGAAAATCTTTACAAATGAATAAAAATTACGTAATAATGAAATTAAAAATAACTGGATTACAACTAGATTAGAAATGGCCTAAATGCGGCACAGGATGACTGTCTAACGATTACACTAAACAAATGCTACAACAAAACCAATTTGGAATAAGACTCTAATACAAAGATATAGGTGGTTAGGTTAGGTTAGTTACAAATCACGCACGAAAAACGAAGAAATGAAAATAACCTTTACAAATGGAACAAAATTATAATGAATGAAACTAAAAATAACTGATTACAACTAGATCTAGAAATTGTGGTTTAAATGCGCAGCAGGATGACTGTCTAACGATTAATTAAACAAATGCTACAACAAAAACCAATTTGAATGCTTAAGACTCTAATACACAAAGATATAGGTGGTTAGTTAGTTAGTTACAAAATCAGCACGAAAAAATGAAGAAAATGAAAATTCTTTTACAAATGGAATAAAATTACGTAATAATGAAACTAAAAATAACTGATTACAACTAGATCAGGAAATGGCTTCCAATGCGGCGCAGGATGACTGTCTAACGATTACACTTAAACAAATGCTACAACAAAACCAATTTGAATGCTTAAGACTCTAATACACAAAGATATAGGTGGTTAGGTTAGTTAGGTTACAAAATCAGCACGAAAAACGAAGAAATGAAAATTTTAAGCAATGGAATAAAATTAATGTAACAATGAAACTAAAAATAACTGATTACAATTAGACCAGAAATGGCCTAAATGCGGGCAGGATGACTGTCTAACGATTACACTAAACAAATGCTACAACAAAACCAATTTGAATGCTTAAGACTCTAATGCCGATATAGGTGGTTAGGTTAGTTTATAAGTTAGGTTGAAGAAGTTTGCTAAAATCAGTAATGAAAACGAAGACATGAAAATTTTACAAATGGAATAAAATTACGTAATAATGAAACTAAAAAATAAAATAACTGATTACAACTAGACTTCGAAATGGCCTAAATGCGGCACAGATGACTGTCTAACGATTACACTAAACAAATGCTACAACAAAACCAATTTGGAATGCTTAAGACTCTACTACACAAAAGATATAGGTGGTTAGGTTAGGTTAGGTTACAAAATCAGCACGAAAAACGAAGAAATGAAAATTTTACAAATGGAATAAAATTGCACAATGAAACTAAAAATAAGTGATTACAACTAGACTAGAAATGGCCTAAATGCGGCGCAGGATGACTGTCTAACGATTACACTAAACAAATGCTACAACAAAACCAATTTGAATCGCTTAAGACTCTAATACACAAAGATAGGTGGTTAGGTTAGGTTAGGTTAGAAAATCAGCACGAAAAACGAAGAAATGAAAATTTTTACAAATGGAATAAAATACGTAATAATGAAACTAAAAATAACTGGATTACAACTAGACTAGAAATGTACCGGCCTAAATGCGGCGCAGGATGACTGTCTAACGATTACACTCAAACAAATGCCAAATAAAACCAATTTGGAATGCTTAAGACTCTAATACACAAAGATATAGGTGGTTAGGTTAGGTTAGGTTAGGTTAGGGTTACAACCAGCACGAAAAACGAAGACTCTGGAAAATTTTTACAAATGGAGCCAAAATTACGTAATAATGAAACTAAAAATAAAA
>JAGSMU010000842.1:0-10987 GCA_029286865.1 Teinopalpus imperialis | reverse complement strand
TGACAATAACTATGCTAAAATCAGTAATGAAAACGAAGACATGAAAATTTTACAAATGGAATAAAATTACGTAATAATGAAACTAAAAAATAAAATAACTGATTACAACTAGACTTCGAAATGGCCTAAATGCGGCACAGATGACTGTCTAACGATTACACTAAACAAATGCTACAACAAAACCAATTTGGAATGCTTAAGACTCTACTACACAAAAGATATAGGTGGTTAGGTTAGGTTAGGTTACAAAATCAGCACGAAAAACGAAGAAATGAAAATTTTACAAATGGAATAAAATTGCACAATGAAACTAAAAATAAGTGATTACAACTAGACTAGAAATGGCCTAAATGCGGCGCAGGATGACTGTCTAACGATTACACTAAACAAATGCTACAACAAAAACCAATTTGAATCGCTTAAGACTCTAATACACAAAGATAGGTGGTTAGGTTAGGTTAGGTTAGAAAATCAGCACGAAAAACGAAGAAATGAAAATTTTTACAAATGGAATAAAATACGTAATAATGAAACTAAAAATAACTGGATTACAACTAGACTAGAAATGTACCGGCCTAAATGCGGCGCAGGATGACTGTCTAACGATTACACTCAAACAAATGCCAAATAAAAACCAATTTGGAATGCTTAAGACTCTAATACACAAAGATATAGGTGGTTAGGTTAGGTTAGGTTAGGTTAGGGTTACAACCAGCACGAAAAACGAAGACTCTGGAAAATTTTTACAAATGGAGCCAAAATTACGTAATAATGAAACTAAAAATAAAATGACAATAACTAGACTAGAAATGGTTAACCACCTTTCTTATTTTATCCATCACCCGTCTCCCGTTTCCTTTTCATCGTTGGAGGTGATCACCACAGAGTGTACTGCCGTATTCTCTGGAAGTGATCTCGTCTGTGGTTTGGCTGCCACAATTTGCGTACGATCTTTTTCTTCCCAATTTCTTGTCTTTTAACCTTCCCGCTGGTTTTTCCATTTCCTTTTTGTTTCTTCTAGAAGCTTTCCGTGTTCCTCTAACTTTCTTTAAAAATGTGCTTTCTACTTCTTCTTTCTTGTCTCTGTGTCCCTGTTCCGGTTCCTATCGCCTTCTTCTCCTTTATCTATTATCTCTGTCCCTGTATTCTATCTTTCGCCTCCTCGACCAGCTGATAGAGCCTTCTATAGCCTGGAGTGACTTCCATTTTATGTCTGTCCTCAGGTTTCTGTGGTTGTTCAAGTTCAGCTTGGCTCTTTATGGAGTGCAGGCCCGTGCCTCTGTTAAACGGTCCGCATACTTAGTCGTCTGTGTTTCTGTGCCATTAATACATTGCCCGCGCATCCAGGCAAGTTGCATTCGGAAGGTCCTCACGTACGGTTTTGTTTGTCTTTTCGTTAGTGTGCGTCTGATCATTTTTGAGTCCTTATAACTGCTGCCAACCGCAGTTTTTGTGTCCGGGTGGATGCTGATGAGCTCCACCAGAGCTGGGGTGATATTCATCAGCACAACAAAGAAAACACCCGCACAGCACCGATAAGAATACGAACATAACCTGCTTTCGCTTTAAAAAGTCTTTCAGTAAAAGTAAAGTAAAGCAACTTACCTTCAGGAAAACCGATTCTTGGCTGAAAGGAGCAGCTCACCAGACTCTTCAAAGAACTACACTGTTCAGCGTAATTTTCCGCGTCTTTGATATATAACACACCATATTTCGAACACTTGACTATTTTATTAGATTTTTAGAACACGGAGCGCCTCCGAAACGATGCGCACGGGTCGGACGTCGGCACGCGACTGGTTAGGTTAGGTTAGGTTAGGTTAGGTTAGGTTAGGTTAGGTTAGGTTAGGTTAGGTTAGGTTAGGCTAGGTTAGGTTAGGGCTAGGTTAGGTTAGGTTAGGCTTTTTTTATATTAGTGACCTCATTTTAAAATGCATGTATATTCCCCTGACATGTAATCGTCAGGACTTTTTTTGTGCTTTAATCATTACATATATGTCAAACTATTAATATTTACACGTCCACTTTAAAAAAATAAACATTTCTTCTTTATTGCGTTGATATATAACAAAAATTTCACTTTTTCTCCTTAATATCTATGTACTTATCATTTATCTATATCTACTTTTCGTTATCGCTATAGTTAGGATATAAACTTATTTACTAATTTTATATTTATTATATACCTTTTTTATTATTACATATATGTATATGCATATATAACTCTAACATAGTAATTGTATAGTGTATAATTGATTTGTCTTCTTATTGTTTACTACTACCTATTATTTTGTGACTCTTATTTTATTACTTTAAGGCTATGTATTTACAAAAAACTGATAAACTTATCCCCAGATTCTTTATTTCAATAATTTCGGGTATATTATTTCTGCTTATTTTTTTCTATTTCTATCTCCATGTCCATTCTCTCTCTGCTGTACATTGACATTCTGTGATAAGGTGGATCACACTTTCCACCTTATCGTCGCCACAGGCGCATCGCAGGGCTCTCCCTTGCATTTGAATCTATGCAGCAATTCTCGGAGAACCCGCCGTGCCCTGTCAACACCTGTGTCAGCACACCATGGGTTCGATCTCCTCACAATCCCATGCAATTTGCCAAGTGCGCGGAAGGAAGATCTTTGTTGCTGAGGCTGTTTGGCTTGTCTCGTATCTCGGTTCCATCTCGCCGACTCCCTCACGGACTTGTTGCTCATGAATGAAACCGGGGAGGCCAGGCCAGGCTAGGCCAGGCTAGGCTCAGGCCAGGCTCAGGCCAGCCAGGCCAGGCCAGGCCAGGCCAGGGGCCAGGCCAGGCCAGGCCAGGCCAGGCCAGGCCAGGCCAGGCCAGGCCAGGCCAGGCCAGGCCAGGCCAGGCCAGGCCAGGCCAGGCCAGGCCAGGCCAGGCCAGCCGCCAGGCCAGGCCAGGCCAGGCCAGGCCAGGCCAGGCCAGGCCAGGCCAGGCCAGGCCAGCCAGGCCAGGCCAGGCCAGGCCAGGCCAGGCCAGGCCAGGCTAGGCCAGGCCAGGCTAGGCCAGGCCAGGCCAGGCCAGGCCAGGCCAGGCCAGGCCAGGCTAGGTTAGGCCAGGCCAGGTTGTGGCCAGGCTAGGCTAGGTTAGCCAGGCCAGGCCAGGTTAGGCTAGGCTAGGTTAGGTTATGTTAGGTTAGGTTAGGTTAGGTTAGGTTAGGTTAGGTTAGGTTAGGTTAGTTAGGTTAGGTTAGGTTAGGTTAGGTTAGGTTAGTTAGGCTAGGTTAGGTTGTGGCCAGGTTAGGCTAGGCTAGGTTAGGCTAGGTTGTGCCAGGGCTAGGCTAGGTTAGGTTGTAGGTTAGGTTAGGTTAGGTTAGGGTTGGGGTGCCACGTCAGAAACCTCCTCGAGTGCCTGTCGTTGAATTTACCTTTGATACTATTGTATCTGGGGAAAGGCAATGCCGGGCCGGTGCACCCTCGGCACTGGGTGGATGATAATGTTGCTGCTGTAGTGGCGAATGTTCTGACAGGGGGATAGCTTTGCTCTGCGTGTCCTCTGATAAGCGGAGGGCAAGGGAGTGGCAGGGGGTTGCATTTCTTTTGATTTCCATCCGGAGTGAAAGGCAACTGAACGATGGTGCGCATTGGGTACTGGCGACGATACGTCGTTCTCAGTGCCCAATGCGATATATTGAGGTTGCATTTCTCCTGATCAAAAGTATCCGGGGAAAGGCAACAAAATGAGGGGTGTGCATTGGGAACTGGTGGCGATACGTCGTTGGCAGTGCCCAGCCGTTCATAGTGCGTGGGGACGGGCCCGGTGCGCTTTACTGCCGCCGGGCACTTAACCGTCGAACGTTAGGGAGGCTGCATTTCTCCTGATTTCTGTATCCGGGGAAAGGCAACAAATGATGGTGGGTATTAGGAACTGGTGACGATATATCATCGTTTCCAGTGCCCAATGCACAGTGGCGGACGGCTCGGTGTGCACTCACCGCCGCCGGGCACTCAACCGTCCAAAACTGTGAGTCGGTTCTCCCAGCGCGCCGTAACCTGGCTGTACTTTCGTCAAAGACCCCAGTGTTGACGATAATGGGTACGTCGAAGTGCAGCGGAGCGGAGGCTTGCCTTAATTGGCCGGCCCGCGAGGAGTAAATCTCTATAAAAAATCAGACAGCGAAGTCTAAAACCTGTGGGGTACCGCGGCGACCCCCCACAGTATGTAGCCTGTCACCGGAATAGGCGTCACCCGGGACCGACCTTACTTCGTCCTATAATCGTGGGAACTAATATGGAATTTACAAAAACCACAAAAGCATGTCGGAGGTGAGTGAGGAGGGAGAGAGCGACTTCATGCAGAGCGTAGAGTCCCTTTGAAGAGTGAGGATTTTTGCGGGGAGAAAGCGACCGTCCACGGACGCTGATAGCGGTTCCGGTCTGATAACGGGCCATGATGAGGAGATTAGCAGGTCAGTGGTAAGAACATCTGCCAAAAGAGGTCGAGGAGACCCTCCAACGATCGGGGAGTATGTTGGTTTGCCAAGGCCAACAGGCGTTTGTCGCCGCTAAAAGGGAAGAAGAAAGGCCGGAGGCAGAAAGAGAGTCGCATCAGAAGCCGACAACCCGCGCTGACAGAATTACAACCCCAGAGTCGTCGTCGAACGATGAAGATTTCCAGGCGGCGTCGCAGCTGGGGAAGAAGATCGAGGATAACATCGCCCCCATAACCAAGCACGCCTCCGCAAATCAAAGAACCTGAAGGGCACTTAAGTTAAAGTGCTGAAGGACGCTGTGAAGAGATCAGGCGACACCCAGATACGGCAGAGTCGTTGCACCTCCAGGAAAACGAAGAGGCTGCAAGCGAGCAACATTCGCCTGCAAGGTGAGGCTGTTGAGCAGTTGCGCAAAGAGGTGAAGGAGATGCGGTTGCGCATGGAGCAGCCCAGTGAACGAGGCCCAATTCCAGCTGAAGGCAACGATCTGGTACGTTCAATCATCTGTCGGCGGGGGACGATGATGAACGCCAGATTCGTTGCTTTTGGAGGACCGCCTCCTCCCCGAAAAGCGCCCGTCCTCCGTTGGCGGCAGATGCGAGGGCAAGTGGTGCCTACCGCCTCTGCCGACCATCACCTCCCCGGTTCTGCTGCCCTGAAGCCGCCTGCCATTTCGGCTAGCAGTGAACGGACAGTCGTCGCTGGGTTATGTGGGTCTGAAGGAGAAGGGCAAGGAAGGGTAAGCGCAGGAACCCACTAAAAGTATCCAGACGATTCCTGAGCCCCGATCTTGTGTTACTCAGCACCTCAGTCCATGGAAGAACCTGACTCAAGGTGCAAGAAAGGGGCTTTAAGAACAAGAGCGGCAAGGTTATTAAGAGTCCTGGTAATCCTGCACCGAGGCCGGCAAAGATTGCCGCCACACCTCGGTCGACCAAGGCTGTCGGTGACACTGGCGCCGGAAGCGGTGGCGGCAGGTGTAACTTTATGCGGAGGTTATCCCGAGGCGAAGAGGAAAGTCGACCTCTGGCCCTCGATAACAGAACTGCGATTCTGCACATGCGCCACGGGGCTCGTATGTTCGAGATCCCCGGCGCAGACAGCGGCGATAGGCGGACGGCCTTTGCTGCCAAATTCATTGAGGGAGGCGCTCGCAGACAAAGGTGGGTGATAACCAGACCAGCAAAGACACAGTGGAGGTCAGAGTTGCTGGTCTGATGACTCCGCCACTGTGGAGTGAAGTGGTGACAGCCGTGGCGAAGGCCGGTGGCCGCCCCAAGGAGGTGGTGAAATGTAGCCAAATCCTATGATCAGGCTGGACTTGGGGTGGCCTGGGTCCGATGTCCCGGCGGCAGCCAAAAAGGTTGCAGGAGGCGGAAGGCCGATGATCTCGTGGGTCTCAGCCGTGGCGAAGCTAGTGGAGCCTTACACCTCTGAGGTGCTTCCGCTGCCTGGAGTCGGGACACGGGAGGGCCCAGTGCGACGCCGCAGTCGACCGGGGAGCTGTGCTTCCGCCGTGGTCAGTCTGGCTACAAGGCAGCGCAGTGTTCCGCCAACCCGCGTTGCGCTGTGTGTGTCGCAGCCAAAACCGGCCGACCACAGTGATGGGAGGAAGGGCCTGCACCGCGCCTCCCAAGAGAGGGAAAAGGCCAGCTAGAACGTCGCCGCCGAAGCAACAGGCCAGCCCAGGAACCACAAGTGGAGGCGATGGAGGAGGATCCGAAACCGGCCTCGCAATGATACGGCCTTCGCGTAGTTCAGGGCGAACGTCAACCACTGTGCTCGAGCTCAAGATCTGCTCTTTCAGAGTATGGCACAGTGGTTGACCCACGTGGCCGTTTCGAACCCTACCTGGTCTCCAGAAAGGGATGGCTGGGCGGGAGACGAGGTGGGACTGGTCGCGGTATTTGCCCGGACGACTGTTGGTGGCCCACCCATGGATTGGGTGGAGAAGGGTCATGGGTCTGCCAGGCGCTGGTGGGGGATGTCATTATTGGCATTTATTGTCCCCCAGCAGAAGCCGCTCCGAGTTCGAGGGACTCTGGGCGAGGTCGGAGCCTTATTACAGGAGCCCCTCATCCCATTTTGGTGATGGGTGACTTCAATGCTAAGAACACCGTTTGGGGCTGTTCTGCCAGCGAGCGCGGGGACGTTCCTGGAGGGGTGGGCACTGTCCGTAGACTGCAGGTCTGCCTCAACCGAGGTTCGAACCCACATGCGTTCCGGCCCCAGGAGCCCGTTGTGGGACCTAACCTTCGCCAGCACATCCATGGCGCGCCGGGTTCACGGGTGGGAAGTCGTGTCCGGGTAGAGACGCTGTCGGATCATTTGTATATCCGCTTCAGCGCCTCCATTCCGGACGCGGTCTGGTCCGATCCGGGCGAGCGGTCGTCCGTGGCGACGGCCCGCGATACCTCAAGCACCTCGACGGGGAAGTTCTCATCGAGGCTTCTCTGGTGGAATCGCGGGCTTCCCCGAGGTGCGCAACCACTGCGTGGGAGGGAGGAAGCGTTGGCGATTCGCGTCGATGACTCGCGTCTGCGATGCGTCGATGCCTGCCAGGGCCTGACCGCCGAAAAGGCAGGCGTACTGGTGGTCCGCCGACATCGTTGTGCTGCGCACTGCGCGTGGTCGCGAGACGCCAGTACACGAGGCAACGCCGAGGAGACGCCGTGACGATGCGGCCGAGTCATCTTTGCGCGACGTTTACGGAGGGCCAAGCTTCGCTCCAAATCGCCATCATCGCCGAGGCCAAGGCTGGGCGAGAAACGAGCTGCTGGAGACTCTGACCGTGATCCGTGGGTCGCCCATACCGCATGGTGCGGGGGAAACTTCGCCCATGGGCACCCCCTCTGACGCGGGAGTTCCAGCCCCAGTTCGTGGACGGTGGTTGCAGCTCTGTTCCCAGAGAGGAACACACGCCGCCGACCATGGCCTGACTGCGCTGGATGCGGTTGCTGGTGACGAGGTGGTACCGCTGAACCCCGGGAGAGTTCGGGGCCGCGATTCTTCGACCTGTTCGAGAAATACGGCCCCAGGACCCGACGGTGTACCTGGCCGCGTGGGTCCTAGCGTCCGGCGCACTGAGGGCAAACTCAGAGGACTATCTGATGCCACCGCCTAACGCAGGGCCGTTTTCTCCGCGGGTAGAAGGGCGGGCACGATGGTCCTCTTGAGGGAATGAGGGGCGCCTGAGGATCTCGCCTCCGCGTACCGCCAGCCCATAGTGCTGTTGGACGAGGTGGCAAAGCTCTGAGCGGTGTCATTGCCGGTCGCCTCGTCCGGCATCTGGTGGGGCCGGTCCGGATTTGATGACGTTTCAATTCGGTTTTCGCGAGGGCAGGTCCAATGATACACGCGATCATGCGCGAAGAGGACGGCGGAGGAAGCAGTCGCCCGGGGCGAGGTCGTCTTGGCGGTGCTCCTGACATTGCCAACGCCTTCAACACCTTGCCCCTGAGAGTTATCAGGGAGGCACCCGGTATCACCGGTGCCGAACTACTCCAGCGCATGATCGCGTCGTATCTCTCGGGCAATGGTGGCCTGGCGGGTGTCGAAACGCGGCATAGTCGCGTAGTGTCGTGCGGTGTCCCGCAGGGTTCGGTTCCCCGGACCGCTCCTGTGGAACATTGGTTACGACTGGGTCCTCCGCGGGTCACTACTGCGTGGCCTCTGCGTGACTTGCTACGCCGACGACACCTTGGTGACGGCAAGGGGCGGCACTCTACAGGAGTGCACCTTACGTGCTACAAGCGGGAGTGGCCCACGGCGGGTCGTAATCCGAAGGCTGGGTCTCGAGGTGGCCCTTAACAAGTCTGAGGCCTTGTGTTTTCACGGGCCTCGAACGCGCCACCCGGACCGGGTAATATCACATAGTAGTGGAGGAGTTCACATCGGCATCAAGTCCCAGATGAAATATCTGGGACTCACTTTGGACGGCCGATGGAACTTCGAGGCACTTCCTAAGCTTATTGCCCAGGCTGTTAGCGCGGCGGCCGCAGTCGGCAGCTTGCTACCGAATATCGGAGGTCCGAATGCGGCTTGTCGGCGCCTGTACCTGGGCATGGTGTGCCTTCCATGGCGCTGGGTAATGGGGCACCCGTGGAGTGATCGCCTGAATAAGCCGGACAATCGCTCTTCTGCAAGGCCCCAGAGGGCGATGGCGATCAGAGCGATCCGGGGGTACCACACGGTGTCCCACGAGGCGGCGTGTGTGCTGGCGGCGTCCCTCCCTGGGAACTGGAGGCGAAAGTTCTCGCGTCCGTTTTCTTTTTGGCGAGCTTGATCGCGGTGCGCCAGCCCCACCCACGAGGGAGGAGGTTGATGCGGCGAGGGCGGAGCGTCGAAGGGTCATGGTGCGGAGGTGGCAGCATGCACTTCGACAGCCCTGGCCGAACCACGACCGTAGAGGCAGTACGTCCAGTTCTTCGTGCAGTGGCTGGACAGACGTCACGGAGTGCTCACCTTCCGGTTGTCGCAGGTGCTTACGGGCATGGATGCTTCGGGAAGTACCTGCACTTGATCGGAAGGAGCCAAACGAGGCTGTCACCACTGTGACGGCTGCCTCCAAGACACGGTATCCAGCACACGCTGAGGTGCGTCCGCGTTGGGCAGAACAGCGCCGAGCACTGGAGTGCCGTAGTGGGCAACGATTTGTCACCGGCACGTAGTTCGCGCCATCGACAGTCGGGAAGGGTGGGCAGTGCAGGTGTACTGCGAGGCGGTGGGATGTCCACGAAGGAGGAGGCGGAGCGAGTCTGGAGTCAGCCGCCTCGATCCAGTCCGCAGACGCCGCATCGGCGAAGACGCAGAGCGTATGCGCTCCGCCATTCCGCCCCGATACGACTCGAGCTATAGACCCGGGAGGTCCATAGCTCAAAATGAGTCGGCGAGGTGAGAGCGCCTCGTGTTCCCTGCGCGCTCTCCATAAAGGTTACTAACGGCCGGGGGCCCGCAAAAGCGAGCCGCCACTGCCGTGCACGCGGACGAATGCGTAAGCGTACCCGCGCGCACACAGCACCTCGGTGGGCAGAAGGAACACCGTGTGGGTTTTAGTCGGCGAGTCCGACATAACCTGCCTCGTCCGGGCGAGGGCGGTATGCGCAGGCATTCCCCACGAAAAAAAAAAAAAAAAAAGGTTAGGTTAGGTTGTGCTAGGTTAGGTTAGGTTAGGTTAGGTTAGGTTAGGTTAGGTTTGGTCCCCCGATCGAGAGGGTAGCGGGTGCTAAGTGCACAGACTGCCGCCCAATCTCGGGGACCGAGGAGGAAGTCCGCCGCCTCTATACGCTGGGTCGTACGATCCGTAGCTCAGCCGTGGGGCGCCCATCTGGCGAAGAGGCTGGTTATCCGACGCCGTAGGACGAAAATCTACAGCGTCCAGGAGGAGGATGGCCATAGCTGGTCGTACGAGGATGACCGCACGGTATCGTTTGAGGCGAAGCGACGATCCTGGCTCGCTTTCCACCTTCTGGATATACCGCGGACATGGACGCGAGGGTGTATGACCGGATTCGCGTCCTACGCCAGAGCGGGTGGTGGCGAACTGGAAGAGGCGCTCGAGGCGGTAAAACGGCAGAACGACGCATCGCATTCGCGACGTGGCGCGCAAGGCTCCGCAAGGAAGCAGTGCATGCGCGCAAACGCGTCGTCGGAGCATTCCTGCCGGTCTTCGAAGCCTGGATGCAGCGACGAGGAGGAAGATCTCACCTACAGACTTACGCAGGTGATCACCGGGCATGGATGCTTCGGTGATTACCCGTAAGATCGGTCGCGAGGCGACGGCGAATTGTTTCCACTGTGGCGGGCAACGACCAAGACTCCGCATCGCACACGTTTCGCCGTTTGCCCGGCGTAGCCGAGCGGCGGGTCTTAGTCGGTCAAGACATAGGACGGAACCTGTCCCCGCCAGCGCAGTCGTGTCGGCGATGCTGCGCGGGGAATCGGCGTGGAGGGCCGTAGCCTCCTGCGAGACCGTAATGGTCCGAAAGGAGGCTGCCGAGCGGGATAGAGAGAGGACCGATCCCAGCCGGAGACGGCCGACGCGGCGCTCGCGCGCCTCGTCACGGCCCTCCCATTTGAGGATCCCTACCGTAACGGGGCCCCGCCGGGTCGCTGACGATCGGAGCGGGTCTTGACCGTCCAGCGAGCGACCTCGAGGAGGACGACGGCACGACGTGGTACCGTGTCGTCGTGATAGTTCCGTGAGGGTTCTGGGGTGCGATCTTCACGCACGCCCCCGGGACGGGCTATCCCAGCGAAGCGCGCAGGTTGCGGCTGTTCCTAACGGAGATCCCGGCGACCGCGAGGCTGGTGGCGACCACCGTGGGTTTTGGGTCGGTGCGAGTCCGACACATAACCCGCCCTGCCCCGCGAGGGCGGGTATGCGTGGCATTTCCCTCACTAAAAAGGCTAGGCTAGGCCAGGCTAGGCCAGGCCAGGCCAGGGCTAGGCTAGGCTAGGCTAGGTTAGGTTAGTTAGGTTAGGTTAGGTTAGGTTAGGTTTTTATATAGTGACCCCATTTCTGGGTT
>JAGSMU010000841.1:0-19993 GCA_029286865.1 Teinopalpus imperialis | reverse complement strand
CTAGATGTATATGATCGGTCGCGAGGCGACGGCGAATTGTTTCCACTGTGGCGGGCAACGACCAAGACTCCGCATCGCACACGTTTCGCCGTTTGCCCGGCGTAGCCGAGCGGCGGGTCTTAGTCGGTCAAGACATAGGACGGAACCTGTCCCCGCCAGCGCAGTCGTGTCGGCGATGCTGCGCGGGGAATCGGCGTGGAGGGCCGTAGCCTCCTGCGAGACCGTAATGGTCCGAAAGGAGGCTGCCGAGCGGGATAGAGAGAGGACCGATCCCAGCCGGAGACGGCCGACGCGGCGCTCGCGCGCCTCGTCACGGCCCTCCCATTTGAGGATCCCTACCGTAACGGGGCCCCGCCGGGTCGCTGACGATCGGAGCGGGTCTTGACCGTCCAGCGAGCGACCTCGAGGAGGACGACGGCACGACGTGGTACCGTGTCGTCGTGATAGTTCCGTGAGGGTTCTGGGGTGCGATCTTCACGCACGCCCCCGGGACGGGCTATCCCAGCGAAGCGCGCAGGTTGCGGCTGTTCCTAACGGAGATCCCGGCGACCGCGAGGCTGGTGGCGACCACCGTGGGTTTTGGGTCGGTGCGAGTCCGACACATAACCCGCCCTGCCCCGCGAGGGCGGGTATGCGTGGCATTTCCCTCACTAAAAAGGCTAGGCTAGGCCAGGCTAGGCCAGGCCAGGCCAGGGCTAGGCTAGGCTAGGCTAGGTTAGGTTAGTTAGGTTAGGTTAGGTTAGGTTAGGTTTTTATATAGTGACCCCATTTCTGGGTTCTAGATGTATATTCCCCGACATGTACCCCACACCGGATCTCCTCCGATCCTCGTACTGTCTCGGTCCACGTACAAGATGTACCTGTCGCGCGTAGTCCGGCGATCACGCCGTGCAGGTAGGGGGAACACCATGGTGCGTCCCCCTTATCGCGTCCTTCCAGGCAGGAATTCAAAGGCGTTGACGATATCAACATTTATCGCCAACGCCACGCCGCCCTGGGACACAGCCTGCCCGACAGGGGAGCGGACGCGCATCACCGCGTCGATGGTGGAACGCTCCCGTCGGAAACCGAACTGGTTTTCGGCGAGATCGGGACCGACAAGATTGATGCCTGTTGAGACGGGCGGCAAGAATTCTTCGAATAACTTGCCAGCCTCTGCCCAACAGGCATATGGGGACGGTACGCAGAGGGAGAATCGGCGACTCTGTCTGCCTTCTTCAAGAGGACCATGCTTCACCTTCCTTTCCAGGCCCTAGGAACGATACGGAGGCAGCTGGTGAACAGCCGCTCCCCAGCCTGTTCCTCGAGGGTAGCCAGATTCAACACCCAGACCCGGCCGGGAATCTGTCGGGTCCCGGCGGTGTTCCGCCTCGCGCCTGCTCCACGGTCCAACTTCCTGCGGTCACTCCCATCTCGTTCTCCACTCGCACGAAAATGGGGGTAGACTGAGGGATTCCGGCCTTCCGGGAAAGAGCGAGCTAATCACTCTTCCCAAGAGGGCCGGATCGAGAGTTTTCCGTCGGGGCGTCCAAGGACGGAGCTTTCCTAGCACCATCCTATACGGACGCCCCCACGGGATCCTCGTTGAGCGTCCCCTCCAGGAGCTCTCCAGACCGAGACCTGCGTTGCTGATACTTCCTGCAACGCCTTCGTGGCCGCTCGATACACCAAAGTCTGGCTATCTCCTCACTTCCGGAGCCTCGCCTTCGCCTCGCTGGGCTCTGGTGTACTGGCGGCGGCTCCGCAAGCAGATCGCTCGCAGCCCGGCGATCTCGCCGACCACTCGCCACCGCCCTGCGCTTGGCGACCGGTCTGAAGTACTCGACGCGTCACAAATACGCGTCATCGTGTCCCGGAACCAGTTCGGCTTCCACTTCCGATCGGACGGAACCTCTTCGGCGCTTTT
This sequence comes from Teinopalpus imperialis, assembly GCA_029286865.1. NCBI lineage: Eukaryota > Metazoa > Arthropoda > Insecta > Lepidoptera > Papilionidae > Teinopalpus > Teinopalpus imperialis. Next base: position 18,087 of record JAGSMU010000841.1, on the reverse strand, counting down.
CTGGCCATATTGTAACGTTGGCGGCGGCCCCGGAGCAAGCCCCGGTTCAGCCGCCGCTTGGAGACACCAACGTCAGTGCGTGACCGCCTTCGGCTGGAGGCATAGCCGACGGCGGATTGCAAGATCGAAATACGCGGCGGTGGTCGGATAATGTGACCACCTCCTCTGCAACCTGCCAACCTGACAACAGGCATTGCAGCGGGAGTCGCCCATGTGTTCCACGACCGACTTCTGCCACCGCACGCATCGTGCTTACGACCCCTGATTTGCCAGCGCCGGAGGTCCAACCAGCCGCCTGATCCCATCACCGTCTCTCCTTCGGGACTGTCGTTGACTTCCGCCCTGGAGTGGGGCGTTGAAGTCTCCCAGATACACCGACGGACGAGGGAGGCACCTGCGAACGCAGAGTGCCACTGTCCAGGCACACTCCGTGTCGGCGAGGGACCTCGCGGGAGAGACGTAGCAGCCAACTATGGCCAGGGTGCCCCATTGCACTGCAACGAAGCCCTGACCCCTTCCCAATAGGGAGCAGGGTGGGACACCCTCACCACCCCCAGTAGATCGCTGCCACGACCGAAGCTCATCGCCGAACCAGCGAGGGTGGTTCACACGGCATAGGGCTCCTGCCATTGCCAGAGCAACCCCCACTCCGCAATGGTCTGCATAAACAAATGCTGAGCATTGCGGCAGTGGTTCAGGTTGCTCTGAAGACCTTTGAGAGGGGTGCGAAGAGCTCACGCGAGACTCTCCATTCCCGAGCTGGTAAGCCGGGGTTGCGGCTGGTGCCGCCGAACTGCCATTGCCAGGGAGGCAGGAGGACTCTCCTGTCCTTTCCTACCTCTCTTCTGTGGGGCGCACCTCTTACCAAGACGATGGCTAGAGGGCAGTGCCCAGGTCCGAGCACAGTGGACATTTGAGAGCAGGGCTCTGCACTCCTGGGTCCTGTGCCCGGTAACCTATCCAACCTAACCCTAACCCAACCCCCATATCTTTGTAGCTAGGAGTTTTAAGCATCTCTAAATTGGTTTTTGTTGCAGCATTTGTTTAGAGTAATTGTTAGACAGTCATCCCCAGCCGCATTTAGGCCATTTCTAGTCTAAGGTTCTAATCAATTATTTTAGTTTCATAATACGTAATTTTATTCCATTTGTAAAAAAATTCTTACTTCTTCTTCGTTTTTGTGCTGATTTTGCGTAAACTCAACCTAACCTAACCTTTTTACATGGGAAATGCCTACGATACCCACTTCAGTGGGGCAAGTGGTGGGTTATGCCGGACTGCACCGACTAAACCCCATGGTGTTCCTCTCATTGCCGTGTATGGCGGGGTCACGGGAACGCTTTCGCACACATCCGCGACTCGCCTGCGCCGGCCGACCAGACGGCCCCTCCGGGGAGGACATCTCCCTCTCCACCCTCCTGGCAGGGCGCGCCGGAACACGGACGCCCTCCAACTCCGGCCTCCTTCGGTGGAAGCGGACTCCCCCCGAGTCCGCCCCAGACATGGGGGCCAGGAAGCCCCAGCCCTGCGGCGGATCTGGTGTTAGGTCTGCCGCCAACCAATGTTCGGTCATGGAGAGAACAGGAGAAGCGGCAGGATCAACCACACCCACTGAACCCACGGTCTCACCACACGGCCGCATCAGCGGTGTACCAGTTGGAGTCGTGGAGGATAGGAGATACACTACCTCCTCCAGGATTCTGCCTCGGCTGCGGATGGTGCGAGGACGCAATTCTGCCCGTCCATCCACTCCCCGCAGCCCACTGACACGCATCCTGGGCGAGTTCAACTCTAACTCGCCCGGCGGCCTCGGCTGGCCTTTTTAAACGCCTTAGGCTGCGCTTTCATTTGGGTTCCTCTTAGCTCTACCGTGGTTAACTCCACACCACGGTTACTAAGCCCCCGCTACGACAAAGCGGGAACCCATCGGGGAACCTAACCTTTTTACATGGGGAAATGCCTACGATACCCATCACTGCGGGGCGGGTGGGTTGGCGTCGGACCCGCACCGACCAAAACCCCATGGTGTTCCTCCATCGTCGCGTATGGCGGGGTCACGGGAAACGCTTTCGCACACCATCCGCGACCCTGCCTGCGCCGGCCGACCAGGCGGCCCCTTCCGGGGGAGGACATCTCCTCTCCACTTCTGGCAGGCGCCGGGAATCGACGCGCCCTCCAACTCGGCTCTTCTGGTGGGAAGCGGATTCCCCGAGTCCTGCCCCCAGAGGCCATGGGGCTGTGGGAAAGCCCAGCCCCTCAGGCGGATCTGTGCCAGGCTCCGCTGCCGACCAATGCCTGGCTGCGGAGGACAGGGAGAGCGGCAGGATCAACCACATCTGGCACTGAACCCGCGGGCCCCACCACGGCCGCATCAGCGGCGTGACCCCGCTTGAGTCGCGGGAGGATAGAGATACACTCACTCCCTCCTCCATTCCCGCCCCGGATGCGGGAGGGTGGGGCGACGGAGGCGCGCGGCACCGGTGCTAACAGTCCTCGCACCGCCACCACCTCAGCTCCCCCGACCTCCGCCTCGGCTGCGGATGGTGCAAGACGGCCTCACCTGTCCATCCGCACCCTGCAGCCCACCGACACGCATCCAGGCGGGCCCAGCTCCAGCCCGCCCGAGCGGCTCCGGGCCGGTCTTAGAACGCCTTAGTCGGCCATTTGGGTTCCTTCTTAGCTTCACCGTGGTTAACTCCACACCACGGTTGGTTTAAGCCCCTGCTACGACAAAGCGTGGAACCCTTCGGGGAACCTAACCACCTCCAACCTAACCTAACCTAACCCCTATATCTTTGTGTGTATTAGAGTTTTAAGCATTCTAAATTGTTTTTGTTGTAGTATTTGTTTAGAGTAATTGTTAGACAGTCATCCTGCGCCGCATTTAGCCATTTCTAGTCTAGTTCTAATCAATTATTTTTAGTTTCATAATTACGTAATTTTATTCCATTTGTACAAAAATTCATTTCTTCGTTTTGTGCTGATTTTGTAACCTAACCTTTTTTTTTTTTTGTTTTTTCGTGGGGAAATGCCTACGCATACCCGCCCCTCGCGGGGACGAGAGTGGGTTGCGTCGGACCTGCACCGACTAAAACCCCACGGTGTTCTTCTGCCCACCGAGTATGGTGCATACGGGGTACGCTTACGCATTCGTCCGCGTACGCAGTGGCGGCTCTGCTCTTGCAGGCCCCGGCCGTTTGTTGTAGTTAGAGAAAAGGGAACACCGGGCGCGCTCACCTCGTTGACTCATTTTGAGCTACGACCTCCCCGGGTCTATAGCTCGAGTTGTAATTGTGGCGGAATGGTGAGCGCATACGCTCTGCGTTCGCCCGGATGCGGCGTCTGCGACAGGACCGAGGCGGCTTCGCCTCCCGAACTCGCCTGCCTTCTCCTTCGTGGAGATACCACCGCCTCGCAGTACACACTTGCACTGCTTCCACCCTTCCCGACTGTCGACCATGGCGCAAACTACGGCCGCCAGCGACAAGTCGTTGCCCACTCACGGCACTGGAGTGCTCGGCGCTGTTCTGCCCACCGAGGACGCGTCTCCAGCGTGCTGGGCCGTGTCTTCGAGGCAGCCGTCGCAGTGATGACAGCTCCTCGTTTGGCCCCTCTGATTGCTGCAGGTACTTCCCGAAGCATCCATGCCCCGAGCACTGGTGAGAGAAACTGGAAAGTGAGCACTGCACTTCGTCCAGCCACTGTACGAGAGCTTTTGGACGTACTGCCTCTATTGGTCCGGTTCCTGCCTGGGCTGTCGAAGAGCATGCTGCCACCTCCGCACCATTGGCCCTTCGACACCGCCCTCGCCGCATCCAACCTCCTCCCTCGTGGGGAACCATGCACGCAGACAAGCTCAGCCAAAGGAATACGGACGCGAGAACTTTCGCCCAGTTCCTGGTGTGGGAGGGGACGCCGCCAGCACACACGCCGCCCGTGGACACCGTGGGAAAATTCCCCGATCGCTCTGATCGCCATCGCCCTCTGGGGCCTGTGCAGAAGTGCGACTGTCCGGCTATTCAGAGCGTCACTCCAATACCGGTGCCCCGTAGCTGAGCGTACCATGCCCAGGTACAGGCGCCGACAAGCCGCATTCGACCTCTGATATTAGGTGCAGCAGTTGCCGACTGCGGCCGCCGCACGCAACAGCTCTTCCGCGTATGCTTCCAGGCGTGTGTCTTGAAGTTCCACGTCGTCCAGCGAGTCCAGATATTTCATCTGGGACTTGATGCCGATGCGAACTCCGCCCACTATGATGTGCAGCCCCGAGGGTGGTGCGTTCCGGAGGCTCCGTGAAAACACAATTTCAGGACTTGTTGAGGGCCACCTCGAGACCCAGCCTTTGATACGACCACTACGCCACTCCCGTAGCACGTATGGTGCACCTCCCCTATAGGTGCCGCCCCTTGCGCCAAAGTCACTGGTTGTGTCGGCGTAGCAAGTCACGCAGAGGTCTCGCAGTAGGGGATCCGGCGAGTGAAGCACCCAGTCGGCCGATGTTCCACAGGAGCGGTCCGAGAACCGAACCTCTGTGGGACACCGCACGACACTACGCCATTCTATGCCACGCGCTTCGACACCCGTGTACGTGCCACCGACTCCGCCTGAGAGATACTATGCGATCCAGCGGTAAGTTGGCGTAGTTCGGCACCCGGTGATACCAGAGTGCCTCCCCGATGCAACTCCAGGGCAGCAGGTGTTGAAGGCGTTGGCGATGTCAAGAGACACTGCCAAGACGACCTCACCCCGGGCGACCGCTTCCTCCGCCGTCCTTTCACTGGCGATCGCATGTATCGTGGACCTGCCCTCGCGAAAACCGAATTGGTTAGTCGGTCCAAGTCCGGACCGACTTCGCCAGATGTCGGACGAGGCGACCGGCAGCAATGACACGCTCAAAGAGCTTTGCCACCTCGTCCAACAGCACGTATATGGGCCGGTACGGTGAGTGGCGAGTCCCTTCGGCGCCCTCCTTCCTCAAGAGGACCATATCAGCCCGCCTTCCACATCCGTGGAAATGTAGCCTTGCGTTAGGGCAGGCATCGAATAGTCCCCTGAGTTTGCCCCTCGAGTGCGCCAGATGCTAAGACCCACGCACGGCCAGGGACAACAAAGCCGTCCCGGGGCCGTATTCCCTCGAACGGAGTCGCAGGATCGCGGCCCCGAACTCCCGGGTTATTGGCGGTGTTAACCTTCGTCCCCGCCAAAACCGCATCCAGCGCAGTCGGAGCCATGGTTTATGCGTAATGCCCCTCTCTGGGGAACAGAGCTGCAACCACTGCGTCCACGAACTGAGGCTGGAGACTCCGCGTCAGAGGTGCCTTAGCTGTGAAGTTTCCCCGCACCATGCGGCACAAGGACCCCATCGATCACGGTTCAGAGTCTCCAGCAGCTTGTTTCGCTCCAGCCTTGGCATCGCCGATGGCGATTTGAAGACGAAGCTTGGCCCTCCCGTGTTGCCGCGCAACGATGACTCGGCCGCATCGTCACGGCGTCTCCTCCGGTAAAGCTAGTACTCGTGTACTGGCGTCTCGCGACCACGTACGCAGTACAGCGATGTCGGCGGACCACCAGTACACCTGCCTTTTCGGCGGTTGGAGGCCCCAACCGTGGCATAGACGCATCGCAGACGCGAGTCATCGACTTGCGAAGCGCCTGGGCTTCGTCTTCCACGCAGGGTTGCTGCACCTCGGGGAAACTCATCGATTCCACCAGGGAAGCCCTCGATGAGAACTTCCCTCGTCGAGAAAGCGGCGCCCATCGCGTCAGTCGCCGGACGACCGCTCGCCTGGATCGGACCGAGCCGCAGCCGGAATCGGAGACGCTGAAGCGATACAAATGATCCGACAGCAGTTCCACACCGTATATCACGACTTCCCACCCCAGAACCCGCTGGCGCGCCATGGATGCTGGCGAAGGACAGGTCCAATAACGGAGCTCCTGGGGCCGAACGGCAGTCTGAACCTCGGTTGAAAGCAGGACAGAGTCCTACGGACAGTGCCCACCTTCCAGGAACGTCCCCGCGTACGCGCCGGGTGAACAGCCCCAAACGGTGTTCTTAGGTACTGAAGTCACCATCACCAAATAGGATGTGATGCGACTCCTGCCAATGAGAGCTCCGACTCGCCCAAGAGTCCCTCGAACTCGGAGCGGCTTCTACTGGGGACAATAACGCTAATAATGACTATCCCCCACCAGTGTCCGCAACGAAATTCAAGACTTTCCACCCAATCCACAGTGGGGCACCAGCACGTCCGAACAAATATTTAATCGACACATTCACGTCTCCCGCCCATCCATCCCCAACTGGAACTGGTAGGGTTCCGAAACGACGGCCACTTCCGGGTCAACCACTGCGCCATACTCGAAAGAAAGCAGATCTTGTGCTCTAGCACAGTATAGCTGATGTCTGCCTGAACTACGTGAAGGCCGTAGCTCATTGCGAGGCCGGTTTCGGATCCCTCCTCCATTGCCTCCGAATTCGTGGTTGCTGGCTGGCCGGTTGCTTCGGCGGCAAACGTGCGAACTGGCCTTTTCCTCTCTGGAGGGTGCGTGAAGCCCTTCCTCCCATCCTGTGGTCGGCCGAGTATTGCGACACACACAGCGCAACGCGGTTGGCGGAACACTGCGCTGCCTTTCAGGCCAGACTGACCACAACGGAAGCACAGCTCCCCGGTTTGACTGCGGCGCCTGGACATTGGGCCCCTCACATGTCCTGACTCCAGGCAGCGGAAGCACCTCAGAGGTGTGGGCTCCACTGGCTTCGCCAGCCGAGACCCACAACCATAGCCTTCCGCTGTTGGTGACCTTTTAGCGGCCGCCACGGGACAGTCGAACCCAGGCCACCCCAAGTCCCGCAACATCCCGTAGATCTGGCTGCATTTGACAGCCTCCTTGGGCAGCCACCGGCTTTTCGCCACGGGCCGTCACCACTTCTCCCACAGTGGCGGAGTCATCCAGACCAGCAACTGGACCTCCACTGTCTTTGCTGGTCTACATCCGCACACCTTTAGCTGCGAGCACTTCTAAATTTATCGGCAAGGCCGTCCGCCCTGTCACCGTTGGGTTCGCGCCGGGGATTCTGAACATACGAGCCCCCGTGGCACATGCGGAACTGCAGTTCTGTTATCCCGAGGACAGAGAGGTCGACTTTCCTCGCCTTCTTCGGGAGGTCTCCATATGTAACACCTGCCGCCACCGCTTCAGGCGCCAGTGTCACCACGACAGCGGTCGACCGAGGGGCGGCAATCTGCCGGCCTAGGTGCAGAATTGCCAGGCCTTTACAACCTTGCCGCTCTTTGTTCTTAGTTTTCCCCTTTCTACCACCGTAGTCCACTTGTTCTTCCATGGACTGAGGTGCTGGTGGCACACAGATCGGGGCTCAGCACCGTCTGACTCCCTTTAGTGGATCTTCGCTGTGCTTACCCTTCCTCTTCTTCTTCCTGAGCCAGAACCCCAGCTACGACTGCCCTTTCGCTGCTAGGCACGACAGGCGGCTTCGGGGCAGCTGAGAGGCGGGAAGCGGTGGGTCAGCCGATGCTGGGCGCCGCACTTTTCCTGCGTCTGCCGCCAACGGGGACGGAGGCGCTTTTCTGGGAGTAGGCGGTCTCCGCCGCGAATCTGCGTTCACCAGCCGTCTCACTTGACAATGATAGAACGTACCAGATCCTCGTTGCCGTCAGCCGGGACTGGTTCCAGGTTGGGCTGCTCCAAGATAAACTGCATCTCCGCCACTTCCTTTCGTAGTTGTGCAACCTCAGTTTGTAGGCGGTTGTTGCTCAGCCTGCAAGCCCTCGTTTCTTTCAGAGGTGCACCGGCTCTGCAGAACCTGGGTGAACGACTCGATGGATTCTGCTGTTTCCTTAGTGCCCGGAATCGAGGTGCCCTTCAGACTTTGGATTGGCACTGGTTGATGAGGTCGATGTTCTCCTCGATCTTCCTAGTCTGACGTTAGCCTGAAGTCGCTACTGTCTGACGACGCATTCCGGACAGGGTTGACAACCTATCGGCGCGGAGCTGTCGAGCCGTGATGCAATCTCTTCTTTGCCTCCATCCCTTTCTCCTCTCTATTGGTAGCAATTGGCGATAACTTCGCCTGAGCTAGCTCAACGTACTGCCTCGTAGTAGGAGGTCTCCTCGGCCTTGGCAGATGTTCTTGGTATTGCCAAGCCACCTCCTCATCATGGTCCTTGATGGACCAGTACTGCAATCTGCATCCATAGATGGACGCTTTCTTCCCGCACTATTCTTTAATCTCTCGGGAGACTCCACACCTTGCCAGAGTTCCACTCTCTCCCTCATCATCACTCATCTCCGACATGCATCCTTATTCGTTTATCAGTTTCCATAATTGTTCCCACGACAGACGAAGTAAAGGTCGACTCCGGGTGACGCCTATTCCAGCAGACAAGGCTACATACCGTGGGTCGCCTGGTACCCACAGGTTTTCAAGACTTCGCTGTCTGATTTTTATAGAGGTTTACTCCTCGCGGGCCGGCCAGTTAAGCCCTCCGCCCACTGCACTTTGACGTACCCCATTATCGTCAACACCGAGGTCTTTGACGAAAGTACACAGCGGGTTACGGCGCGCGCTGGGAGAGCCGACGTAACTCCTTAGTTTCTGACGGTTGGGTGCCTGGCGGCAGTGTGAGTGCACACCGAGCCTGTCCTTCCTAATTATGAGTTATTTCAGGTACCAAACAGATATATCGTCACCAGTTCCCAATACTCACTATCATTTGTTGCCTTTCCCCGGATACAGAAATCATGAGAAATGCAACCTCCCACAACGTTCGATTTGTTGGCGCCCGGCGGCAGTAAAAGCGCGCGCACACCGAGCCTGTCCCCACACTGTGTGAACATTAGGCACCGCCACGACGTATCGCCACCAGTTCCCAATAACACGTATCACCCTCATTTTGTTGCCTTTCTCCCGGATACTTTGATCAAGGAGAAATGCAACCTTCATTCCTCGCATTGGGCACTGAGAGCGACGTATCGTCACCAGTGCCCACGCACCATTGCCTGCTGCTCTTTCCTCTGATATGGAAATCAAGAGAAAATAACTCCTCTGCCATCTGCAGTGCCCTCCGCTTATCAGAGAGACACGCAGAGCAGCTATCCCCTGTCAGAACATTCGCCACTCGGCAACAACGCATTTCGTCACCAGTGCCCAGGGTGCACTGTCCTGGTGTTGCCTTCCCGGATACAAAGTATCCAAGGGAAATTCAACGACCAGGCACCGAGGAGGTTTTCTGACGTGGGTACCCCAACCCTTTTTTACATGGGGCAATGCATGTGATACCCACTCTGCGGGGGCAAGGGTGGGTTATGTCGGACTCGCACCGACTAAAACCCCATGGTGTTCCTCCATCGTCGCGTATGGCGGGGTCACGGGAACGCTTTCGCACACCTCCGCGACCCCAGCCCAGGCTACCGGCAAGCTGGCCTCCTTCGGGGGAGGACATCCCCCTCTCCACCTCTGGGCGCGCTGGAACACGGACGCGCCTTCCACTCGGCACTCCTCTGTAGGTGGGAAGCGGACTCCCCGAGTCCGCCTCCCAGAGGCCATGGGGGCCAGGGTGACCTGCCAACCCAGCCCCCTTGCAGGATCTGGTCTGCGGCTCCACCGCCGACCGATGTTCGGCTATCGCGGGAGTGACAGGAGAGCGACACGAAACACCGACACTTTTCCCCGCGGCCCCCACCACAGCGCCGCATCATGCGGTGACTTTCGCTTGAGTCGCGGAGAGCGGCAACGCACCGACACCTCTCCCTCCGCGACCTGCCCGGCTACTGAGGGCGGGGAAGGCCCTGCTCCGCCACTCTGCCCCCAGCAGTCCACTGACACGCTTCTGCAGAGCTCGTTACGAGCCCACCCGGAGCGGCCTCCCTCGGGCCGGCCACAGAGCGCTCTTTTAGCCGCCATTTGGGTTCCTCTTAGCTTCACCGTGGTTAACTCCACACCACGGTTACTAAGCCCCTGCTACGACACAAAGCGAGAACCCCACCTAACCTAACCTTTTTTGTTATCGGGGGAAATTCGAAAGATACCGCTCTGGGGAGACAGGGTTATGTGGTATTTTAACCACTAAAACCCCCCGGTGGCCATCCTCAGTGCATTTAGAGGGGCTCCGGGATCTCCATAGGAACGCACCGGTGCCCCTCTGCAGTGCCTGGACGTCCCTGGGGGAGGAAACCTCCCCTAGCACCCTCGCGGTGCTACGGCAACTCGGACCACTCCGAGTTGCCGTCCTTCAGGTCCGCTTCCCGGGTGAGATTAAACCCCACCCGATCACCCGCAGACCCGGAAGTCCCCTTTAGTCGCCTTGTACGACGGAGCAGGGTACCTTAGCCCTATTCGCATGCCCGGGACTAAAGGGCTGACGGGCCGGAGCGTACGTTGCCACCGCCCCGGCGTCGCCGTCTCCGAGCGGGATCGGCCCTCTCGATCACGCTCGTTGGTCTCCTTCTGTGCCATGACGGCTTCACAGAAGGAGACCAGCGCCTTCCATGCGCCTTGCTCCGCAGCGCGGCGCTACTGCGGCTGGCGGAGAGATCTGCCCGATCCTCTGGACCAGGATCCGTCGCTCGGACTCCCACGCCGGGCACTCGGCGAGCGTGTGCTGTGCGGAATCCCGGTCCCCGCCACAGTGGTGGCATTGCGTTGTCGATTCGCGTCCAATCCTGTTCGGGTACTCACCGAAACACCCGTGCCCGGTGGGTACCTGCGTCAATCGGTAAGGTGACGTGCGCCTCTTCCCCGCTCGCAGCCAGGCTTCGGCTCGGCCAAGAGCGCGCGCTGACTCGTGCGCTGGCGCGAGAAACGAGGAGCTCATGGAGCCTCTCGCGCCCTCGTAGCAGCCCGTCTACGCTCCTGCCTTCGCACCTCGCCCGCATCCAGGGGCTCGGCTTCCTCCTGGGAAGACGAAGGCGGGCATACACCCGCGCATCCATCTCCGCCAAGATGTCCAACGGCGGAAACCGAGCCCTAGGACAGTGGCCGCCTCGAAGATATCGTACGATATCCTCGTGCGATCCTGATAACCATCTTTCGCTGCAGGCTATTGAGCAGCTCTGCAGCGACGGACGCCCGTGAGTCGGTAATGACCATACAGGCGCCCATAGAGGGCGTCAGTCGCACGACGCCCGCGTAGGGCGGCGGACTCCTTCCCCTGGGGGCCCCGGGTGGGTGGCAACCGGTGCGTGGCACCCACTACCCTCGATCTTCCAGGGGACCAGGCGGTCGAAGTGCTCCTCGAAGCCCCAGCGACCGTCCAGGATAGAACTCGAGATATTTCATCACCGGTCCCGCGGACTTGCACGTCACCAGCGCGAACCGACAAGCTGGGTGGTTCCCTCCCCTCTGGGGGTTGTGGAACGCCTCGGTCTTATGAGGCGCTATCCGGAGACCCAGCTCGTGGATTTTATCCACGACGCATACCACCCAAGCTCAGCAAGCCGGATGGTGCTTTTCGAAGCTGTCCCCGTCGGCCAGTACCAGGTGTCATCTGCATAGCGAGGCGACTTTAACACCGACAGGAGATCAATACCAGGACCGCGTCGTGCGCGAGGTTCCCTGATGCGGACCCAACACGGATCCTTGTGGAACCCCGCAGTTCACCTCCCTCAGGTGGACAGACGCGTCCCCGACCCACGTACCGGATGCACCTGTCGTGCAGTACGCCCCAGCGATGCGCAGCTTGGTAGGGGAGAGCACACGCGATGGTATGCAGAGCCTCCTAATGGTTACCCAGGGCAGCGAATTAAAGGCATTGACTATGTCAAGATTGACGCCAATGCCACACCGCCCCAGGCAACTGCCTGCTGCGACTGCTCTCGGACGCGGATCGCGCGTCCGCAGTCGATCGCGCCTGCCGAAAACTCGGGTGGCTGTCCGACGGGTCGGGGCCCACTTGACGCAGGTGCGTGTTGAGGCGGGCGGCAATTATCGCTCGAACGTTGCCCGCCTCATCCAGCAAACAAATGGGTCGGTACGCGGAGAGGAGATTCAGCGATCCTGCCATCTTTCCTCAAAGAGCACCATCCTTGCCTCTTTCCAGGCTGAGGGGAAGACTACCGACACTTAGGCAGCTGTTGAACAGCTGTTTCAGTCTTCCCCAGCCCGGCAGCGAAACGATCACCCAGGCCCGACCAGGAGAATTCCGTCGGGGCCTGGGGCCATCAATCCCTTTCTCGAAGGCGCCTCACGGCTCGGTCCAACTCCCTCGTTGGTCACCTAGCTCAACAGACCGCGACATCGTCTGATCGCAATGTTGAGGGTGCGGGGCTGCCCTGGACCCACAGGAAGAGAGTGTCCGCAACTCTTCCAGCGAAAGTAGGGTCAGGGTTTCCCATCAATGGAGGACCCATGGTCAGACTTGCCTGGTACGATTTTGTACGGCCGCCCCATGGGTCCCTGTTCCAGCTTCCCTCGAGGAGTTCGCTCCAGGTTCGAGACCTAGCGTCCTCGATTGCGAGTTGGAGCGCTTTTGTGGCGCCTCTGTACAGCTCATGCGCTCTCGCCTTTTCATCGGCAGTGGCTTGCCTTCTTCTGCGGGCTCTGGTGTACTGGCGTCGGGCCGCAAACAGTCCCTGCGCAACTGTGCTATGGCTTCCGACCACCAGTACACCGCCGGGCTTGGGGACCCGGTCCGAGAGCATCGACACGTCATGAATTGACGTCATCGTAGCCCGGAACCAAGGTCGCTTCACTTTCGGGATCGGGCAAGACCCGCGGGTCGGTCCCTGTCAGGCCGCAACGATGGCTGCGGCTTCGAGCATATATCTATGTCAGGCCGCTTGAGGGACCATCGTCGCGGAGGGCCCTTACTGCGTTGGCGGCGGGTAGCACCGTCGGGAGAGCTGAGCGCCATCGAGAACGATGTGGCGGTGGTCGAACAGAGTGACCACGTCTTCCGCCACTCTCCGCCCGACTTTACCATGCGAGTGGCAGGGGAGTCGCCCGACAGGTCGATCGACTCCCCTGCCACCACGCGGGTGCTAATGGACCCCCGATTCAAAAGTCGAGGTCAGGTCCGCCGCCATTCTTGCCTGATTTCTCCCTTTGCGTTGTCCCGGGTGCAACCCACGATCCTAGAGTGAGCGTTGAAATCACCCAGGATGGCACAGACGGGAAGGCATGCACGGATGCAATCGCCCAGCCGTCCAGGTACGCCTCGTAGCGGCGAGGGTACTGTGGGAGAAACGTAGCAGCCCAATACTACAGGGGGACCCCCACTCGACGGCGTGAATCCCTGCCCTTGAAATCGGGGTGCGGGAGGATCCTCCCTTCCGCCACCCAGTAAGGCCAGCGGAACCCTTAGTGTCACCGAACCAACGAGGATGGTCCGGGACTCGGTAGGGTTCCGCCGCTACCAGAACAACTGACCACTCCGCGGGGTTTGCAGCAGCAGGTTTTGCGCCCGCGGCAGTGGTTCAGGTTGCTTGGAGGACCTCTTCACACTTCTATTGAAGGTGAAGCCTCCATAACCTCTGGCGCACTCAGGGTGGCTTCGGGTAGGGGCCTGCAGCCATCCCCTCCCCTTAGTCCTTCTTTTGGTGCGCGGAGCCTTAGTCCCAGCCGATGGTTGGCTGGGCGGCCAAAGGTCCGCGCACAGCGGGTATAAGGCGGCCGCGGTGCACGAACTCGCCTTATGTCGGCTCCCGCGCGAGCATAGCACCGAGCGCTTCTGGTCACTTTCGCTGGGGCACCTGCTGGGAACATGCCCCCCACTCAAGGCACCGGCACTGCGGCGGCCTTGCCGCTTCAGCACCTCAATCTTAGCGGCCGTCATCCCAGCCGGACGAACTTTGCCGCGCTGACCAGTTTCCGTACGGCGCCCAGAGGACACCGCACCCACGCCGACCCCAAACGCAAGGGTGTGCGATGGATTGTGCCCACCCTTACGTCTGCTTTACAGCGCAGCCTCCTGCTTCGGCCACCGCTGCTGCGACTATCGTTGGGTGACAGACTCGTCAAGGTCATCACCCTCAACTCGCCGGTCTTCGGGACGTGCTATGTGGACGTCCATGTCCGCTAGCGCCTCTCCCGCATTTTAGCGGCGAGCACGTCGGCCTTAGAAGGCGCAGTCGGGGCCGGATACCTCAGTATCAACGCACCCGTAACTGCCCTCCTTGGCCGCACCGTGTCGATGCACAGTCTGCCAGCTTTATTTTTTGTTTCGCCGCAGCCATTGCTGCGGCGTACCAAAATCTGGTTATGTTCGGCACGGTCACCGTGATGGCCGCTGATCATTAACCTTCCGGTTTCACCGACTGCTTTTTGCCACCTCGCTTGCCGGCACCTTTCCGGGTTTCAGCTGCTTGTGTTACGGAAGTAACCCGGGCAGCCGCCCTCTGGTTTTCGGCTGGCCACTACCGCCCATGTTTGGGATGCCGGAGCAGCTCGACCAGTTCGCACTGGCCGCGCCCCGGGAACCGCAGGGAGCTGATGAGCGCTGGAGCTGCGGTAGGGGCGGGAGCTGCGGGGCGCTGCGGGAGGCGCGTCGAAGCTGGCTGCTGACGCTGGGCGCGCTTTCCCTTTGCCGGACTTCTTCTTTGCGGCACCGAGGCCGCACTGTGTTCTGGAGGACCAACCAGGGGACATCACGGGCGCCTGCGCTCCAAAAAGCCGCCAACTTTCTCTCGATGAGCGCATCGATGCGCTCCATCAGCTGACTCTCGAAGTCCCCTGCCCGACAGCGCCGGACACTGGCGTCTTGGCGGCATTGCACGGAGGTGCCCTAGCCTGGAGTGCTTCATCCCGCCTTCGGGTGCACTGAGCTCCTCTGTCAGGCTCCCTACTCTCGTTGAGCTCTGCTAGCTGTGAACGCGAGCTCCGCGTTCTCGCGCTCCGGCTTCTCGATGTTTTAGGGCTGCGAGACCCTCCGCGCCAGCTCCGGGGTCGCCGCCTCAACCATTCTTGTTGCGACCGCAGGCTGTTGGACAAACGACCCTTTTTAGGTTGCCGGACTTGTCGGCAACCTTGTCCACCACCAGCAGGCTCTCACGGATACGAGCACCCAGGTCCGTCATTGACTTGCCTTCCATCCTTGCCATATCTTCGGGTCTTGGAAGGCTAGTCTTAATATGTCGTTGACTGGGCCACTTTCGAGGTCCCTAGATGCCATCATCGTCGGCGGTATCCATCAAAACACCTTCGGCTGCGACCCGCCTGAAACTATCAGCCACCCGATCCGGAGGCTTGGCTCTCCCCTTTTCGTCCTTGCGGACGTCGGAAGTGGCGGATGTGAGCGATACGTCCGATCTTCCGCCATCGCTCTCACCACCTGGCAGCTGGCGTAGTAGGGCGCACGAATCGCCCCCGCCTGTCTCGTGCCGGGGCCGCTGGTTCCCTCGGCACGGCTACTCCTCCGCTGTTTTGGCCCCAGATGTTGATGGGCCGGCCACTGCAATTACAGACTCAACGCTCTGCATGAGTCACCCTCACTACAAACTTCGTTTTGAGAATTTTCCATGATAAATCCCACAGTGTGGACGAAATAAAAGGTCGATCCCCGGGTGACGCCTTTCCGGGGACAAGGCTAAATACTGTCAGGGGTCGCCTGGGTACCGGGTTTTAGAACTTCGCTGTCTGGTTTTAAAGAGTTTTTCCTTCTCGCGGGCCGGTAGTCAAAGGCAAACCCTCCCGCTCCGCTGCACCTCGACGGCGCCACCCCATGATCGTCAGCGATGGGGTCTTTGAAGAGTACAGCGGGTTACGGCGCGCTGGTGGAGCCGACGTAACTCTGATTTTGGACGGTTGTGCCGGAGGCAGTGTTAGTGCACACCAGGCATCCCTCCACGCTGACATTAGGCACTGAAGCGATATATCGTCACCAGTTCCCAATACCCACCATCATTTTGTTGCCTTTCCCCAGGATGCGAAATCGGGAGAAATGCAGCCTCCACTCGCACGCAGTGGGCGCACGAACGACCTATCGTCAACAGTTCCCAATGCGCAGCATCATTCGGTGCCTTTCCTCCGGTTTGATAAGGGGAAATGCAACCCCCTACCACTCTGCAGTGCCCTCCCGCTTAACAGAGGGACACGCCGAGCAGCTATCCCTGTCAGAACATTCGCCACTGGTAACAGCGTATCATCACCAGTGCCAGGGTGCCACCGGCCCGGCGTTGCCTTTCCCCGGATACAATAGTATCCAAAGGGAAATTCAACGACCAAACGCTTTCGAGGAGGTTTTCTGACTTAGCACCTAACACTTTTTTTTTTTTACATGGGAAATGCCTGCGCATACCTGCGGGGGCAAGGGGTGGAGTTATGTCGGACTCGCACCGACTAAAACCCCGGCGGTGTTCCTCCATCGTCGCGTATGGCGGTCACGGGAACGCTTTTCCGCGCACATCCCGCGACCCGCCTGCGCCGGCCGACCAGGGCGGCCCCTTCTCCGGGGAGGACATCTCCCTCTCCACCCCTCTGGCGGGAGCGCGCCGGAACACGGACGCGCCCTCCAATCGGCCTCTGTGGGGTGGGAAGCGGACTCCCCAGGTCGCCCCAGGCCATAAGGGGCCAGGAAAGCCCAAACCCCTGCGGCGGATCTGTGGTGTTAGGCTCCGCCGCCGACCAATTCGGCCGCGGAGGACAGGGAGGCGGCAGGATCAACCACGCTCCACTGAACCCGCGGCCCACCACGGCCGCATCCAGCAGTGCGACCCCCGCTTGATCGCGGAGGATAGGGAGATACCTGCCACTCCTCCGCGACTCCGTCTCAGATGCGGAGGTGGGGGAGCGATGCGCGGTACCGGTGCTCAACAGTCCCTCGCGCCGCCGCATTCCCGACTCCGCCTCGGCTGCGGATGGTGCGTAAGACGGCCTCACTCCTCCATCCGCCCCGCAGCCCGCCGACACGCAGCCAGGGTGGGCCCAGCTCCAGCCCGCCCGGAGCGGCCTCCTCAGGCCGGCCTTAGAGCGCCTTAGGCCGGCCGATTTGGAGTTCCTCTTGGCTTCACCGTGGTTAACTCCACACCACGGTTATAAACCGCTTCCCGGCTCAGCAGGAACCCTTCGGGGGTGGCACCCCAGCCTAACCTAACCTAACCTAACCTAGCCTAACCTAACCTAACCTAACCACCTATATCTTTGTGTATTAGAGTCTTAAGCATTCCAAATTGGTTTTGTTGTAGCATTTGTTCAGTGTAATCGTTAGACAGTCATCCTGCGCCGCATTTAGGCCATTTCTAGTCTAGTTGTAATCAGTTATTTTTAGTTTCATAATTGCGTAATTTTATTCCATTTGTAAAAATTTTCATGTCTTCGTTTTCGTGCTGATTTTGTAACCTAACCTAACCTAACCACCTATATCTTTGTGTATTAGAGTCTTAAGCATTCCAAATTGTTTTTTTTTGTAGCATTTGTTCAGTTTAATCGTTAGACAGTCATCCTGCGCCGCATTTAGGCCATTTCTAGTCTAGTTGTTATCAGTTATTTTTAGTTTCATAATTACGTAATTTTATTCCATTTGTAAAAATTTTCATGTCTTCGTTTTCGTGCTGATTTTGTAACCTAACCTAACCTAACCTAACTAACCTAACCTAACCACCTATATCTTTGTGTATTAGAGTCTTAAGCATTCCAAATTGGTGTTGTTGTAGCATTTGTTCAGTTTAATCGTTAGACAGTCATCCTGCGCCGCATTTAGGCCATTTCTAGTCTAGTTGTAATCAGTTATTTTTAGTTTCATAATTACGTAATTTTATTCCACTTGTAAAATTTTCATGTCTTCGTTTTCGTGCTGATTTTGTAACCTTTTTTTTTTTACGCTAGAAATGCCTGCACGCATACCCACCCTGCGGGGGCAGGGTGGAGTTATGTCGGACTCGCACCGACTAAAACCCCATGGTGTTCCACCTTCTTCGCGTGGCCGGGGCCACGGGTGCTTTCGCACCTCCGCGACCCGCCTGCGCTGACCAGCAAGCCGGCCCCTCCTTCGGGGGAGGACATCCTCCTCTCCACCCCTCTCTGGCAAGGCGCGCCGGAACACGGACGCGCCTTCCAGCTCCAGCCTCCTCTGTGGGTGGAAGCAGACTCCCCGAGTCCGCCCCAGAGGCCATGGGGAGCCAGAAAGCCCAGCC
>JAGSMU010000840.1:0-12305 GCA_029286865.1 Teinopalpus imperialis | reverse complement strand
TGGGTGAAGCACACCAACAAAAACGCATTGAGTGCTGCGCTACGTTACTTAACTGTTACAATAACGAGGGAATTTAGAATGGTATCATTACTTGTGATGAAAAATGGTAACTGTACGATGATCGGAAATGCTCATCGCAATGGTTGAACCCAGGAGAACCGGTCAAATCATGTCAAAAGCGAAAATTACTAAAAAAAAAGGTGAACCTCTGGTAGATCAGTGCTGTAGTGTTTATGTTTGTGTTTATCAGTTTATTGAGATCTGGCTAGTCGGCAAATCTTTACTAGAAGAGCTGCGATTGGAATGTCCTTCACCAACAGATTAGCACTTTTTTAAAAAATACAGGATGTTTTTGTTGTATATAATAGAAACACGCCTTTTGTTTAACATTACTTTATTAACCATATCGGAAGCGATACAGACATTTTCTTCGTTTCATCTAGAGCACTTTCACTGCCAATCTTAACAGAGAGGTTTATCGCTTTACTACTGACAAGTCAAATTTACGTTAGTTAAGATATATATTATAGATATATTGGCTTTATCCCAAAAAAATCAGCTTCCTGACTGGATAGGATATCTATTGGATAATAGAAGTTGACTTTTTACTCTGCATCTGAAAATTGAAAATGGTCCAATCAATACACAGTACTGTCAATAAATTGTAATATAAATCTTTAAATACATACTCATCATGATGTCTAGAGAGTACGAGGTGGCGACAATTGATGAACAGGTCAATATTGACCATGGTGATACCTTCTGGTTATTACTAAATGACATCAATACAGGTACACTTACTTGCCTTCCCTAGACCGATGTTATGCATGTGCTATAAAATTGGAGGACGATTTACTTGCAGTATCAAAGACACGGGATTTACTAATATTACTTTGTGTGAACCTATAACTAATTATTTGCGATACACGCGTGACCGTCTACACAATTAACCTAGAATCTAAACTTACTGGAATGCAAACTAATTGTACAAATATTTGTATCTTATTTAATGATCACACGTCCAAGAAAACACTCATTCTCTCACAATATGGCATGATTACAACTATATATAACATAACACACAGTACCTGTAACTTAAATCGAACAGAGGAAAGGGCAATAAACGCAACCTGTAAAAGCATGAGCAATATTGAGAGACCCACTATGGCAGGAACGAAGACATCCTTAGGTGCGCAGGCAATCGTTAGTAGAAGGTTCATTCTTAGAAGCACAATGTGGCTGTTTCACAAACCTATGTTTAATAATTATCAAATAATAATAAAGATGAGTTGAGATGGTGATGGTATCGGTGTTTAGTTTTAGTTGTAATAGAGTAATGTAGATATTTTAAGTGATGCTTACCTTTAGGAACTGTGTCTGCGTTAAGACATCTGCAAGATGCGGTACTTCGGTTAGGCTTAGTATGTTTAGATTAGCAAGAGCGCTTAAGAGCTTCATTCTACGAATTGTTAAATAACTAGATACATGTACAGGTTTCTTTGTCATCCTTTACCGTACAGAAAACTTAGGTTTCATATCATAATGTGTAAAAAGTGTAGCAATTTTGACAAATTTCATCGCTTTATACATTTAAATTTCATATCTTCTTTCTAATTGTTGTTAGACTTGGTTGACAACACCTGAAAATGTACAAAAAATAATTTATTTGTTATTAACCACACAGCTTGTTTACAACAATTTAGTTTTTGATTAGCGTTTATATTATATTCGGGTTGTTGTATAAATTGGATAAATCTAATCATCAAAATCAGTAAAGATCTAACGAGCTTATTTTTTTATAGGAACGTTATTTTATTGTATTTTTACATTTATTTTGCGAAAGAGCGGGTACATTTGAATTAAACTGTACTTACATTATATCACATAGGTTTCACAAATTCGGTAACTATAACGGTAAAATATCGTTTCATTTGTGAATTGTGTCGATTAGTAATTTTATTAATATTATGGCGATTATTTAGAAAACGTCTAGCAATGTGGTTCAAAGTGCGCAGGTCTTACAAAGTTGCGGGCATTCCGTTCTAAGCAAATTCTACATGATGTAGAAGTTTATTTAATATAAATTTGATTGTTTATCAAATCTAGATTTAATATTACTTTACTAATATTATATAGTTTGAAAAATATGTTAATGCTGAATGTATTATTATTATTTTGTATTCTACATACATACTTATTTAATCGGTCTTGTCTGAAATGGAATGTGAATTTCGTTCATATAATCAATCAAGCTACTAAACATCCCCCTGCCATCATATGTGACGTATTCGTCGACAGGCTGAGTATTGATTTCTCACTATTCAGTTGTACTAGGATACTATGACTTACCAGAAGGTATGTTTTACGAATGTTGAACACCACCAAGACGAAGCGCCCTCTATTTCGTTAACTAAGCAACTGTATCATTTGTGACATGACTGCTGGGATAGCATTGAACTTTACGAATCGCTTATATATTTTTACATGAATATTTATTTGCTTTGACACAAATGTTTTAAATACTATTTAATTTTATTTTAAAATAAAATTAATTTAATTTAGAGAGGTTTAATTTATTAAATTTCCTACAATTTTAAATATCATAAAATGAAAAAAATTGTCTGAATTATATTACATTTATACAATTTTCGTCGTCCAGCAAGATGTTTATTTTTTTAACGAATAAGCTTATTTTGAAATATGAACTATCTATCTAAGACGCCAAGCCATCCTATATTATCTTTATAAAATTTTGGACGTCTTCGACGATGCCTTGCTCTACGCAACGTGCCTGCCATGATTTCTAGTATGATTAAATAAACCGTGTCACATGTAAATCTTTACTATACCAGGGCATTAATTTACACGCACCGTTGCTGTTGAATAATAAGTATTTATGTATTTCAAGTCAATTTTTCTTGTTATGTTATGAATTTCATCGCACGAAGCTTACTGTTTTTTTATGACATTTATGTATTATTTGTATATTATGGTATTATTGCGGATGAAAGAGATAGTGACAGTGTTAGATTAGAGTACATACTTATATAATTTGTACATTAGAGTAGAGTACATTTCACATTAGCACGCTGAAAACTTTAATATGTTTCTAGCTCGGTATTTATACCTGCGGCTTAACTTATTTTATATTGAGTATGTATAGGGGATATAAGGATTCTTAATTATATTCATATTTCGATACGATTTAGTGATTACTAACAGATATGCAATAATTGATAGATAAGTTTTCATATTTTCTGGGTATGTTTCGTTTAGTCATACCATGGATGCTATTTAAGGCTAGTATTTTGTCATAGAGTGATATAAAATTTTAATATATAACCGTCTCATTTATACTACTGCTGCTGCGAGACTACGATGTATAAAGGAACACACCGTTCCCCGTCGCTCTTCCTTAAGTACTGTATGCATTCGCATTAGTTGTCTTGGAATTTACGATGGACTAGTATTAAGAGCTCTTAACTGTTAGATGACATTGAATCATGTTCTTATTCTACGACTCTGTGACGTCATACAACCGAAAAAGATATAATATTCAGACTAAGCGACTGTTTGTAAGCCGTATCAAACGTAGTTTTTTACAAGCTCTGTGCAATTAGAAATGTCTAACTACTGAAAATTATAAAGATTTTCAGACTAAATTAATGTAGCTTGCTGACCATTTGGTATAGCCCGGTGCAATGTATTTTTCGAATGCGATCAGAAATGGGTTTTACGAATGCGCGCTCGTAGAGGAGTAGCTTAGCGTAGCGTAGTATCGTAGGCTTAGTTCGCGTAAAACCTATATGTAAATGTTGTAAACATAAAGCCGAAGACAACAAATTTCAAGCACGTCATTTAACTTCTCGCTATGTTCTTGATGCTCTTAGGCTAAAGTACACTTACACTGGTATATGTTTGTGGATATATATATATATATGTATATATAAATATATATGTATGTATATATATATATATATATACATATATATATATATATGTTTACATCTTGCAAACGATTTATTCGCTTTATATATAATCCATATCTCCTTCGTAATTGTTGTTAGACTTTGTTGACAGATGTTTGACGTAGACGTTGTGGTAAAAACAGCTTTCATTTTTAATTAGCGTTTACATTATTTACCGCGAATAAATTGGATATACCGCTGTAAGGATCTAACGGGCTTTTTTTTTTATTCATGTTATTTATTAGATAATTATGCATTTTTAACGATTCGAGTGATATAGTAATAATACGGATTTTATCTTATTTAAGTAGATATTGCGCGTATTCCCTTCCTAGCAATTGCTACATAATATCAACGTTTATTAAATATTTATTTTATTGTTTATTTCATCTAGTTTAATCTATGATGATATTATATCGTTTTTAATAAGGTATGAATATACCGAATGTATTATTCTGTGGTAGAAAGAGTCCTACAGTACAATACTTTAAATAGTTATTAATTCGTTATCGCGTGAAATGGAAACTGCATTTTGTTCTATAAATCAATACCCACCAAACATCCACCTGTTACCAAGCGTGACGTATTCGTCGGCAAGCTAAGTAACGATTTATTACGTAGCAGGTGTACTAGGATACTATGACTTGTCAGAAGGTCGATTTTTTGAATATGGACCAAGAACTAGCGCCCTCTATTTTGTTGACTAAGCAACAACAAAAACCAAATAAACTAGACGCAATATTATCATATAAAAAATTGCAAATAAGGGAAACTTATGGATTATTGTTTCAAGTTTCCTTTTGAAAACACATTGGCAAATTAAAACAAACAGGCTGATTACGTATAATTTTCCAATTGTTTCAATTAAAATTATGTCATAACGAATGTAAAATGACATAACAAACATAAAGCTAAGTTAAAGCTACAAACGCGCACTAATAGATGAGGAAGTTTGTTAAGGCATATAACAATATTTTTTCATTTTTTTAATACTTTACAACTATTCAAGTCATCTTTTATCAAAGTTACTGAAAGTTATTTTCAAATATTTTCCATTTATACATCATATCTCCAATTTTAACGTATGATATAGAATTGTTCATTACTAAATAGATGAAGTACTTTTAAAACAACACAATAAAGCAATTATAAAAAAATACGTTTAATAAAACATATGTCTAATGAAATTAAAATCAAAATAATTTGGAAAATATAAAATTTGTAAATAGAGCCATCCATCTACATGAATATTCTAAAATAAGCACAGCTGTACTATTGCAGTTAACCAACTGGTGGTTCTTCCTGCCTTTCATGGAATCCTGGTACTGACGCATATTTTATTTTCTTTTTTTTCCTTGTAATAGAAAATACTATTTATTATTATTAAACGGATCTTTAATTAATTTTCAAATGTGTTAATTTACTTTACATGTTTTGATCTAATAAAATAATTCTATTTAAACAATATCTATATAATGCTAAGTTTTAAATAGGTACTAAAGTTAGTAATCATGACTTATAGTCAATTGTTGATTAAAAAAGTTACTGTCAAAATCTCCCAAGTTTTCGCCTTATATTTCTATGTATTTCCTCGTATATATTTTGCATTAAAATATATTGGTACTAAATAAATATATTAAAATTAGTGTTCGAAATGGCAGAGCCAGGAGATTTCAATAATTCATTCATTTAAAATTTCTAAAAAAAGGAAAACTTGCATGTTTAAGAAATACTAGACATATGAAGTCAATCTGTCAGTATATACGAGCCTCAGGTGAGTAGAGAGAAGACCTGTACTCAGTTAATGGATATATAATATATATATATATATATATATATATATATATATATATATATTTCATAACTTGAACAAAGCAATTATTACCAAACAAAACTTGTTTCGTAAATATTTATAATTAATAATTTAGGATCCCCACTGATTATCACTACCGAAATCTTTACAATTATACTCATTATAATACGTACGAAATATAAATTGATTTATTATAGAAATGATTTATTGTAAGTTTGGATATATTAAATAAAAATAAAATAATGGATTAACCGCAATTAACATTAAGTACGTTCTTGATACTCAATATCTCCTGGCAACTCATGGTTTCCTAGTATCGTAGAATCGTAACATTCCAAAGTTTTTCAAAACTGACTTTTTTTACAAGTAGTTTTTTTTAAAGATTAGTTGAAGTTGGCGCGGAAATGAACACACTTTGCACATGTGGTTGGAATTCATTTCAATGTTTTTGTCTCTCTTGTACAAGAGTACACTGGCTACATATCCCCGGATGATATTTATTAGTTGCTCATAAAAAAATATAATAGAGAGGGATCGGTATGACTTTCTTTAAGACCTGTACTGTTATTTTTCTCTACATGTTAAATCTGAAACAAGTTTAATAATAATTGCTGATGTAGCGGAAATTATCAGCTAGTTAAAGTAACAAAGTGCTGGTCACGTAGCTCATAGTACCAATAAAATGTGAAGAAAAATGATCTGGAAGATTAGTAGATCAGTTACATTTGCATCTTGCGTTTCATATTGATCACACATTATACTGATTTTGAATCACATTTTAGGCATAAAACAGAGAAAAGAACCGAGAACCTTTATTTAAGTCGAACAATAAAAAACTTCAGATCTGATTATTTATAGTTTTTTAGTACAATACTTTGTTTGCAAACTTACGCAAAAGGTATTGAAATATGTTTTTTAATTTTTTTTTCTTACTGTAATAAAGAAATATTAATAAGTTATTATAATTATTATTAATAGTTGAATAAAGTTATAGACTGTTTTAAAACTAAAGATACGTCCTTTCTAATAAATGCTAATAGATAATTAATATTTTTATTACTTTACATTGATTTAATTAAGAAAAGCCCAGGTGGGAACCACCGTTGGGTTTATTTTCCGGCCGAGAAACTATGTATTATTGTGTACCACAAATTGTTGGTCTTTGGGACTGGGCTTCATGTATGTATTATTTCAAGATTTAAAGATATTAATTATTTAATTTACAATGAGCAATTAATAAAAGATATTAAATTCAAAATTTCCAATAATTAAATTAACGCGGTGTTTAATTCTGCTTATTAAAAGGACTTTATTGTTCTAAATATTTCGTTTTAATAATAGTAATGAAATCAATTGCTAAAGATATATCCAAGCTCATGTCCAAATTTCTGCGGTACAAACAATTATCGAAGTGAAAAAAAATTTAGAGGGTATATAGAGGTATACAGGTCACATAATTACGATTCGCTTGTACGCGGAGTCCATAAATCACAGGAGGTATTGCTGAATAAACACATATAGCCCATGTCATTTCTATACACATAGTGCTCCTATGTACGAAAGAGACAAGACCATTGCAAAGTTGACATGCGCAGAGAAGTTGTCGGTCATCGCACATATTTAAACATTTGACTTCATACCTACCTCCTGTCTTGTCATGGTTTCCTAGCGCATGAAACCTATTATATGTATATATGTACATTATTTATATAGGTACAGTGGTGGCCTTGCAACGGGGTAAGGATGTTTGAACGAAAACAAAAAAAGCTTACATTAAGTGTTAATTCAACAGAAGATAGATACGACTTAGGAACTTCAAGAAAAGAGCATACATCTTCCTTAAAGGCCGGCAACGAATTTGCGACTTCTCTGATATTGTGGATGTTTATGGGCGGCAGTGATCACTTACCATCAGGTGGGCTGTAAGCTCGTTTGCCACCTAAGCTATAAAAAAAATAATAATAGATACTTGTAAAAATAATAGGGTTTTCTGTCAACGTACGAAACACAACGTCGGCTAGTTGTTGTTTTACAAACAGTACAAACAGTGCTCGCTCCCCGGTCCATCGAATCCATTGATGTTGTCTCTATTGTGTTTTTGTCCACCTCATGGCTCTTAGGTATTAATTATAAACGTTATTACTAGAAATAGAACAACAAAAGTGAATCTGATTTCATAATAAGCGGATAAAAGGAAAATTCTATGTCTGTTGTGTGTATTACGTATGTAATGTATGGTGGGGGTATTACTGTGTATTTTATTATAATTACTCAAAAAATCACGTCAGTTTAGTTAGTGAAGGACATGTTGATTAAAATAATATAATTAAAAGAAAAAAACGATTAAAATAATTGAAAGCTCTTAAAGTTTATCTTCTTCACTTCATAATTGTTTAACATTATGTTAGCAATTATATCGATACTGTATTTGCATATATTATTATGTTGTTTAATATGTATAATATCATATCATATAACATAGCAATATACACATATGAGTGTGTTACTCATACATATATGAATACATATGTTTATATGTGGTGGGTTTGTGATTTTTTTTTGAAATTTCTATTGTTTAGTCAATTTCATTAAATAACAATTAATTAAGTAAAACAAAGTTTAGCCTTAGAGTTTCAACTTCTATAATTCTGTTTTATTTAAACATTTTATTAATATATATTATGTGTGAATAAAATAATAAATTATTTTTATTATACATTGACACTTAATTTGTCATGCTGTTTACTTCCTAAAAAATATCATTCCTTCGTGTGGTAACAGTGTGTTTCAGCATAGTGTTTCATACAAAGTTTTTTTTAAATAAATATAACCATTTCAAGATTTAATTGCTTTCGTAATTTTCCCACTTAACCGAAAAATAATAAGTATGGTGGTACAACAACAATTTAACGAGGATGTTCAGCCAGCGTGGTTTACAATAATTTTATTCGTTAAGTTGTTACATGTGTGTGCACACTGTATCCACACGCATGTATGTAGAAGTAGGTAGATCCTATGTCGAACATCTAGGTCGAAATAAATCATCAACATACATGAATGGACTTACTTTTACTCAACATTATATAAATATATAGAATGAGTTAAGATATAAAAAAGATTGAGTGGTTTTGGAGGGTTCCACGTTCAATATATTTTGTAGTACACTAGATTAATGTACAGTAGATTTGGAATAATAGAACGCAGCGTAGATTTAAAATTACACATTTTCCTTAGAAAGTGAGGTAGTAGAGTAAACTAGTCGTCATCTTACTATAACGTTTCTTAATACCAACATTGACAGTCAATGGCGCTAATAAAAAAAGACGAAGAGAAATCTATTACAACTTCAAAATGAAGAAAAAACTTCTCTTAAACTGTTACGCACGGAACGATGCGCGATTGTAATTTTACGATAAAGACATTTTACCTTTTTCGGTTTTCACTAATTACAAAAATTTGAGAGGAATATAAAAATATTGTTATTAAAATTAATATTCGTTTCTACAGCACACTTTTGTTTTTTGTTGAATATATAAATGCATATAAATTTTGTATATAGTAGGTTTTGAATGTATATATCAATGTGTTGAAATATTTCATCAACATACTTTTTTTTGATTTCGGTCCTCTTAATAATGTCTTTGTGATGGAATCACAAGAAATATTTAATTTTGTAAAATATATTATATTAAGAATAACACAGCTGTAATTTAAGTGATAATATTGTCTTCAAAAGAAAAGGTCAAATTTGTGTAGAAAAAATGCCTGTAGTAATTTTTCATAAAATACGCATTCCGGTATAGTTCACCAAATTTCATTACAAATAGTGAGAATAGTTTTTCAAAGAAATTATCATGAAAAAAAAATAACAAAAAGTTTGAACAAAAACCACGTGAGTAGTTATGAAACATGCCGCCCAACCACGTCGGATCGTATTTACGTTGTAGCACGCATCACCACTTGGCTAGCGAGCTACATTCGTTTCGTCTGAAAATTGTCTTCACCTGTTTCAGTTGTATGACGCAACTGGTGACGTCACAGATATCTGAACAGAGTGAACATAACAAAAGCGTATATATTACTAGGCATCATCGAAGGCTCTTAGCAGTTATGAGTTCCGAGTACTTTCGTATTCAAAGACAATTTGAGCAATACTTATATACTAAAATGTGAATTAAAAGCGAAATTATTGACTGGGCGGGTTTTATACGCGATACATCGATTTTATCTTTCATAGGTCTCGTTTTATTGCAGCCTCATTTGTACTTACATACGTTAGATTAAAAGATAGTATTGAGTGCCTAAAGTCTAAAAAGACATTATTTACAATTTCAGCTTCAATAGCAAATAGCGCCTGCCTAATGATAAAAGTACGATCTATCCAACATAATGTCGACTATTGTCGCAAACAATCTCCTACTATTAGTATTTAAGATTATTATTTAAATTGATATCATATAATAGAAAAAGAGATAAGGTTGTAAAACTGGTGTAAAAGTCGGTTAATTAAGCTCGGCATCGACTAAATAAACAAAACAAATTAAACTACAAAATGTCAATTTTATACAATGCAATATTAAACATGAAAAAGTTTAGTTAACTAGTAGTAGATATAAATTTAAAACATTTTTAGTATATTATAAAAATATTTAACCATCGTAGCATCGTAAATACGAACGGACGCATGTCTGTCGTCCACTTCCTTCATCTATATAACTTAGTAAGTACCCTAGTACTTCAATAGTGTGAACTTGTAATCGCATTTAGCTTGTAGAAAATAGTAGTAAATAATAAATAGTGTAAAAAGAAAGTTTCTCCCTGTAAGTTCTGCATATTTATTGTTGGAGTTGGTAGTAGTAGGGAGCAATAAAATAAAATTTTCTAAATAAATTAATAAGTAAAATAATAAAATTAAGAATAAATTAATTTACCAATAGCATTTACGATAGACAGTTATATAATCCATAGCCAAGTCAATGGGTACAGCCTACAAAACTGAAGGTCGGGGGTCATTAACCATCTCTTACTACAAGCATTTTAAGCTTTGTTAGGGTGGTTAAGCGGATTCTTAGTAATGTCAATAGAACTGTTAGTACTCTTGGGGTAATCAAGGATTTTAGCTCTACCATACAGGATCAGTTTATTAAGACCAAGATGTATTGGAAATACATCCAGATAGATGGCGTTGTCAACATTTGCCGGGCTTGCTTTAATACCTCAGACATAAATTGACTGTTCTATGCACCACGGCGTGACGATATGTGGGATATTGGGTGGTATACCGAAGAAAATTAACCCCATAGTTGTTTGCAAACTGCCTGGCCAGATTTGGACTGCGCGAGTCGTAATAGAGTCCAAATCTGAAAGCTGAAAACTGTGAAACCGAAATTTAATTTACCACTCATGAATAATTATCTAAATTAATTTAGGTTAAGATTCTAAAATTTCGTTTCAGTTTCATTCTTCGGGTGACTCATGGTGTCCTAGTACTGCTGAATCGTAATTTTGTAGAAAATTGAAAACTAGTATTTTTAGGGCCTTCCTTAAAAATGAAATTAGCGTATTATGTGGAAAAAGGAACAAATTTTTTTTAATGAAATTATATATGTAATCAATCAAAAGATGTTCCATTATTACCTATGCACATTGGCCATTTTATAGATAGTTCATTGATGCCATTGCTGGTAAAGTTTTGAGAGCGAGAATCAATAAAATCATTGAAAGCAGTTTGGACTGCCTCATCGGAATATTTTGTTTTAAATTCCTAACCAAACGCCAGATTATTTGAGATCTGAAGTGGCCAGTTCGACTAAACGCCAGTTTAACATGTAAGGACCGAATAAACTAAACCTCAACTAACTTAATAGACTTCTTGCTTTAACTGCTTTTAACCAAACAAATGTATTTTAAAAGAAAAGCTGAAACAAAGAAACAAGTCTCTTATAAAAGAATGAAACAAGACTTTTAGTAACGATTAAGCTAAATTATTTAGATAAATATTTTTTTATTTATTTCATATAATCAATACCTACCAAACATCCCCCTCCCAACATACGTGATGTATTCGCCGATAAGCTAAGTAACGATTTCTTACGATTCTATAAAGAAGCGCCCTCTATATTGTTAACTAAGCAACAGGTGTTCTGATGATTACTAGATAAGCCTTTCTATTCTATACTCATCCTAAAATAATAGTATGTTTTGAAACGTGAACGAACATCACTAAAAATAAAGTAATAGAAGCTTTCTATAAATTAGTAATAACTCTATAAAAAGCTTCAATTACTTTAATTTTTCATTTTGGGTTTCGATATATTTTTTGGTATGTTCGTACTTGGAATAAACATAAACTAATTATGTGTAACTAGATCGCATAGATTAAGAAAATTATTCTTCACTTGATAATGTTTATATCGAAATCTTAAAAGGCGTTTAAATTGTTTGGTTGAAAAATAACCTTCGTGCCGTATTTATTGAAAATATTAGAAATATTTAAGTTACTAGATAACTACGTTTTACTATGT
>JAGSMU010000839.1:0-10988 GCA_029286865.1 Teinopalpus imperialis | reverse complement strand
TTCAAGATGTATATCGAAATCTTAAAAGGCGTTTAAATTGTTTGGTTGAAAAATAACCTTCGTGCCGTATTTATTGAAAATATTAGAAATATTTAAGTTACTAGATAACTACGTTTTACTATGTTTCAAGATGTATGAATAGAGTAAATCTGTACGAGATGTAAATAAAGTTAAAATAGTCCATTCTAAAGAAAACCTTAAAACTCAAATAATTTCCAACAACAGAAGTACTTATGGCCCTAAATGCAGACGTTGGTAGAATTAGCCAATAAAGATGACAGGTACGTCCACTAATATTAAAACTATTAAAGATGCATTATTAAAAACTTAACATAATGGATTGTGTAGGGGCCTAGTCCTACTCAATCCAAACTGTAATAACCAAATAAAAACCTTTATTAATCCATTGTTTTAAGCAACAAAATATTGATATATTTGCTTTCTTGGTTTAAAGATAATAATTTTAAAATACCAGGATATAATATTTAACAAAAATTCAAACAATGCACATAATGGAGTCCACGTACTGATTAAACCATACCCGTAAGTATAACATATTAAATGCAGATTTTTATGAAGACATTCAAACAGTTGCTGTGTCATTATCCAACTGGACATATTAGTTTAACAATTCTCTGTATATACTGTCCACCTGCAAGTGGGCGAATACGAATTAATAGACTCCGTTCCATTATTAATGATCTGCCAAAACCCATATTTATGAGTATGGTGATTTTAATGCTCATCATATTGCATTCAGTTGTGATCAACCAAAGGTAGAGGTCAGGGGTTATTTAATTTAATTGATCACTTAGATTTATGTATTTTAAATGATGGTACACCTACAACTATAAATCGCCCTAGACAAACTCCTTCTGCCATTGATGTAAGCTTCATCAGTGGCAACCTTACCATAATGAATGGTCTGTACATGATGACAGATCCAGCAATAACAGAGATTTCATTACATATAGATAAATATCATCTCAATTCCCTGTAGATAGGTTCATATATAAAAAGCTGATGGGCAACAGACCACCATCTCCTTGGTGGAATAGTATATGTGTGAACAAAGTGTTATTGCTCCATATAATGCACTAAAACTATATAATAAAGAGCCTACTATTGAAAATTATATTAATTACAAAAGAAAAGATGCTCAGAAAAAGAGAACAATTTCAGAATTGAAAAATTGGATGGAACAACTTGTGTAACACTTTTAATAGAAATACTCACATAAGTAAAATTTGGAATTTATTAAAAATGTTCAAAGGCATAAATCATATACAGATGAGTTTATATCTCCACTCTTGGATAAATTATCAGATAATAACAATTTAATTGATGAATCAGTGAACATTCTTTTTGAAATTAACAATAATAACCCAAATTCTAAATGGGTCTTTACTGGATCCATTTTCATGGTCTGAATTTTTAACAAGTTTGCAGTCTAGACGAAATACAACTCCTGGCTTAGATGATTATCCTTACATTATAATTAAAAACTTAGATGTATCTGCCCAAAAGTTGTTTTTTAAAATCCTCAATTTGCTTTGGCGTAATAAATCTATTCCACAGTCATGGAAAACACAGTGTGTTGTCCCAATACTTAAGCCCGAAAATCTGCTGAGTTTGTTAGTTCTTATAGACCAATTTCCTTTGTCATCCTTGTCTTGGTAAAATATTCGAAAATATGGTGAAAGTCCGTCTTGATTGGTATGTTGAATCCAAGTGTTTAATTCCACATATACAATATGGCTTCCGCAGAGGGCGTCGTGGTGCAGACAGTTTCACCTCACTTTTTGACCTGAAAATGCAAAACATAGAAAATTAAACACTGTTCGCGTATTCCTCAGACATTCAAAAGTGCTTTGACAGTGTTGATCCTGGCATACTAGTTCGCTAGTGGATTTATAACTTTTCAAACAGACAACTCATGGGCATAACAATATTTTATATGACCCAAATTTCAAGAGGTACAATGCAGGGTGCCACATTATCTCCATTACTGTACAATATATACACAAGTGAGATTAGTAATAATAATATCAGCAAATTGTAAAAATATAAACATTTTACACCTATTGATGACATTGTATTATACAAGCAGCAGTAATTACAACTTAGAGATTGGGTAATAGATAATAGAACAAATCCTTATTTCAACTATTACAATATTATAATGTTTTTGGCAATGAAGCTCAAATTCAAATATTATTTTAATAATGAAATTATAAATAGTCAATTCAAACAAATTTTTAGGAATAATACTGACCAAAACTAACTTTGATGAACATATTAAATATATATCTCAAAATGCCACACAGGACTAAATGTTATTAGATCACTTTGTGGTGTAACATAGGGTGCAGACCCTTTTATATATTTGTCAATATTCTATAAAAAGTTGTTAGAAGTCACTTAGATTATAGCTCACTCGCTTATATGAAAGATTTTGAGACAAATCTTTACTTGCTGAAAGATACTGTCTCAAATTAATAGCATTTAATAACACTCAAGTAATAAACAAAAATTGTACCTTATATAGATAGATCCCCAACAACAGCACAAGGTCTACTATGCAGTACTCCTCCAACACTGTCCGATATATATCTGGAAATAGACAATAGTTTATATAAAATTAGAAAACAGTATCCATCACATGTTAGCTCTTTCTGTATTTCACATCCAATTAATGTAGTTCAACAGACAAAAATAATTCAGAAATGCTTAAATTGGAGGAAAATTAAAGTACTATGTTATCTACAGTGATGAGAGCATAGCGTATGCTGCTCTATATGATCCACAAGCAAAATGTTCTTCAAGCTTTCAAGAGCGTTTTGTACATCCTTCATTAATGAGCGGCCTGTGGCTGTTCTATACACGTCCAATACAACAATTTGTTCAGGTCGTTGGGCTGCCTCGGTTCTAGAAGCGTCAGATGTTCGCCGAGGAACGAGTCAATTGTTTCTATACGACCATGTAAACGGTGCACATCCCTGTATTTTCGGGCCGGTCATTCGAACAGCATCCTGAGGGTATTAGCAGATCATTATGACTGTCAGTCCTTAACTGTGCCAAGGTTCACTTACTGACTAATAAATAAATAAATAATTAATAATAATAACCTCATAGGTGTGATATAAGTCGTACTAATGCTTTAAGTTGACATTTGAACTATATTTGACATTTAATAATTTTATAATCTAGTGGAGACCTAATTGTTTATTGTTATTTTCTCTGTTTATGCTATGTTTTTGTCTATGTGTAAAGGTATTAATTGTTATTTATTTAAATGTATTAATGGATCACTGTTATCCGATAATAACAATTTAATTGAAGTAGATCAATTGAACATTCTTTTGAAATTAACAATAATAACCCAAATTCTAAATGGGTTCTACTGATCCATTTTCATGGTCTGAATTCTTTATTTTTCTGAAGTTGCAGTCTAGACGAAATACAACTCCTGCTATTTTAGATGATTATCCACATTATAATTAAAAAACTTAGATGTATCTGCCCAAAAAGCTGTTTTTTAAATCCTCAATTCTGCTTTTGGCGTAATAAATCTATTCCATTAAAGTCATGGAAAAACACAGTGTGTTGTCCCAATACTTTAAGCCCGAAAATTCTGCTTGAGTTTGCTAGTTCTTATAGACCACTCTCCTTTGTCATCCTGTCTTGCAAAAATATTCGAAAATATGGTGAAAGTCCGTCTTGATTGGCATGTTGAATCCAAGTGTTTAATTCCACATACAATATGGTTTCCAGAGGGCGTAGTAGCAGACAGTTTCACCTCTTTAATCTCTTGACCTGGAAATGCAAAACATAGAAAAATTTTTATATTTATTTATATTTAAGCTAGCTTATTTCTGAGTCAGCAGGCCGTAGTCATACCATAAGATGAACTTGTTCTGTTGCCGCCCTAAAATTATTAGAGAAACAGAAGCTGACTTGTTTTACCTTTTATATTTTTTTCAGAGTGACATTTTAGTAAACATTAGGACTTACTATTAGCTAGGCATTAATGTTCGAAATGAGACCACTCCTAAGCGACTCTATCAGCATGGGTACCAACAAGTTCTGTGATATGCTGATAGTGCTGTTATTTGTATCTACCTCAGTTGGTGTGTGTACCGCGTTTTATTTGTATTTTCTACCATCGATCTGGAAAACCAGAATCATCCAACCCCATGTTCGCCAATGCTCTCGTATTATAACTTTCTCTTTTCTTATGCTTCTATTACATATAGTAGTAGAAATGAATGCAAGGTATAATTATAGAAGACATTGTTGATTTTTGACAGCCGACACTTTTATCTAGATGATGATGAGCAGCATGAGTGTTAGCTAGATCGATCACGTCCCCACAATTGCGGTGTTTCGTTCAGAGACTTCCGGAATGAAGAGGGCATCACTACATAGAAGGAGGGCAGCGAAGCTGCAGCTTGGTTCAAGCTGCAGAATGACCGGGTCAGCTCAACCGGGGTAGGGCCACGCCTCACAGAACAAAGATGTAGCCAGCAGCATAATGCTTAAGTGTTTGGTCTAAGGATTGTAGGAACCAGTGACCTGTTTTACTGGTGATAAGATTATGTGACTGCATTATGATTTCTTGTCAAAGATGAATGTAGATGTCATGGGCTGCAGGGAGTCACTTACTATCAGGTGTCCTGTGTGCTCGTTTCTTGTTACCTCTAATGTAATGTAATAAATAAAAAGACGCGTTGAGACACAGCTACCACGGCTCTATCGCATGTCGGATTAAGGTATCGAATTAAATACATGACGAAGCATATGCTTACAATTATACGATATCGTGCACTGCTAACATCTGGTAATAACTGGAAGAGGTCAATTTAGTCGAAATTGATTAAGAGGACACAATAATGTTATTCCTGAAAACTATCTCTTCCATACCCATAAATTCTAGGCATGCAACACTCAAGTAATAAACAAAATCGTAACCTTATATAGATAGATCCCCAACAACAGCACAAGGTCTACTATGCGGTATTCTCCAACACTGTCCGATATATATCTGAAATAGACAAATAGTTTATATAAAATTAGAAAACATTATCCACGGCCATAAGTATTTCCTTCTGTATTTCACATCCAATTAATAGTTCAACAGACAATTAACAATAATTCAGGAAATTAATTGTAAATAAGTCTGTACGAGCTGTAAATAAAGATAAAATAGTCCATTCTAAAGAAGACCTTAAACTCAAATAATTTCCAACTACGATGTACCTCTATCGCCCTAGTGCAGACGTTGGTGAATAGCCAATAAAGATGGCAGTACGCCCACTAATATTAAAACTATTAAAGATGCATTATTAAAAACTTAGATAATGGATTGTGTGTGTGCCTTAGTCCCACACAATCCAAGCTGTAATGCCAAATAAAAACCTTTATTAATCCATTGTTTTAACAGACATAGAAGCTTAACAATTCTCTGTACATACTGTCCACTCCGCAAGTGGGCGAATACGAATTAATAGACTCCGTTCCTTTATTAATGATCTGCCAAAGCCCATATTTATGAGTGGTGATTTTAATGCTCATCATATTGCATTCGGTTGTCAGTCAACCAAAGGTGTAGAGGTCAGGGTTATTTAATTCTAATTGATCACTTAGATTTATGTATTTTAAATGATGGTAGACCTACAACTATAACTGCCCTAGATAAACTCCTTCTGCCATTGATGTAAGCTTCATCAGTGGCAGCCTTGCACTACTATGTGAATGGTCTGTACATGATGACAGGATCCAACAATAACAGAGATTTCATTACATATAGATAAATATCATCTCAATTCCCTGTAGATAGGTTCTACATAAAAGCTTGACTGGGCAACAGACCACCATCTCAGGAATAGTATATGTAAACAAACCAAGTTATTGCTCCATATAATGCACTAAAACTATAATAAAGAGCCTTCATTGAAAATTATATTAATTACAAGAAAAGATGCTCAGAAAAAGAGAAATAATTTCGAACAGAAAAAAATTGATGGAACAACTTGTGTAACACTTTTAATAGAAATACTCACATAAGTAAAATTTGAATTTATTGTTCGTTCAAAGGCATAAATCATATACAGATGAGCTTGTATCTCCACTCTTTGGATAAAATCGATCAGGATAATAAATAATTTAATTGAAGTAGATCACTAATTGAACATTCTTTGAAATTAATAATAATAACCCAAATTCTAAATGGGTCTTTACTGGATCCATTATCATGGTCTGGAATTTTTAACAAGTTTGCAGTCCGAGACGAAATACAACTCCTGGCTTAGATGATTATCCTTACATTATAATTAAAAACTTAGATGCATCTGCCCAAAAGTTGTTTTTTAAAATCCCTCAATTTGCTTTGGCGTAATAAATCTATTCCACAGTCATGGAAAACCCGAAAATCTGCTAAGCTTCTAGTTCTTATAGACCACTTTGTCATCCTGTCTTGGTAAAATATCTGAAAATGTGGTGAAAGTCCGTCTTGATTATTGGTATGTTGAACTAAGTGTTTCATTCCACATATACTATATGGCTTCCGCAGAGGGCTAGTAGCAGACAGTTTCACCCCTCTTTAATCTCTGACCTGAAAAAAAAATGCAACAATGCATAGAAAATTAAACACTGTTTGCGTATTCCCAGACATTCAAAGTGCTTTGACAGTGTTGATCCTGGCATACTAGTTCAAATCATGTCTAGGTTAGCGGTGCCCGCACTATGTAAGTGGATTTATAACTTTTCGAACAACAGACAACCTATGCTAGGCATAACAATATTTTATATGTGGACCCAAATGTGCCTCAAGAGGTACAATGTAGGGTGCCACATTATTCCATTACTGTACAATATATACACAAGTGAGATTTGTAAATATGTAAACATAGGAGTATAAATATTTTACAATTTGCTGATGACATTGTATTATACAGCAGTAATTACAACTTAGTGATTGCAATAGATAATATGAACAAATCCTTATTTCAGCTATTACAGAAAAGTATAATGTTCGTTTACATTTGAAAATTAACCCTCTAAAAGTAGTGTTATGTTTTTGGCAATGAAGCCTCCAAATTCAAATACTATTTACAATAATGAAATTATAAATACAGTCAATTCAAAGAAATTTTTAGTAATAATACTGGACCAAAAAACCTTTTGATGAACATATTAAATATATATCCAAAATGCTCACACAGGACTAAATGTGCAGACCCTTTTTATATATTTGTCAATATTGTATAAAGTATTGTTAGAAGTCACTTAGATTATAGCTCCTTTCTTATATGAAGATTTTGAGACAAATCCTTACTTGCTGAAAGATACTGTCTCAAATTATGGCACAATAACACTTCAAGTAATAAACAAATTGTACCTTATATGAATGAATCCCCAACAACAGCATAAGGTCTACTATGCAATTGATATCCAACTGTCCGATATATATCTGGAAATAGACAATAGTTCTTATAAAGAATTAGAAAACAATATCACGGCCATGTTACTCTTTCTTGTATTTCACATCCAATTAATGTAGTTCAACAGACAATTAAAAATAATTCAGAAATGCTTAAATTTTAGAGGAAAATACAAAGTACTATGTTATCTACACTGATGGGAGCGTAGCAAGTGATTATGTACATGTGCTGCTCTATATGATCCACAAGCAAAATTTTCTTCAAGCTTTCAAAGGCGTTTTTTGTACATCCTTCTACACGAGCGGCCTGTGGCTGTTCTATACACGTCAATACAACAATGTGTTCAGGTCGTTGTTGGGGCTGCCTCGGTTCTGTAGCGCGTCGGGGATGTTCGCCGAGGCACGAGTCAATTGTTTCTATACGACCATTAGGAAACGGTGCACATCCTGTATTTTCGGGTCCGGATCAGCCGAACAGCATCCTGAGGGTATTAGCAGACCGTTATGACTGTCAGTCCTTAACCATTGTGCCAAGGTTCACTTACTGACTAATAAATAAATAAATAATTAATAATAATAACCTCATAGGAAAATAAATATAATGATATAAGTCGCAATTAATGCTTTTCGTTGACATTTGAACTATATTTGACATTTAATAATTTTATAATCTTATTGGAGCAGACCTAATTGTTTATTGTTATTTTCTTTTGTTTATGCTATGTTTTGTCTATGGGTGGTTGTGTATTAATTGTTATTTATTTAAATGTATTAATGGATCACTGTTATCCGATAATAATAAAATGAATTGAGGAGTGAATTGAATTATTCTGCATGAACCCTGCTCTATATGTTCGGCAGAGGCATATACAGTGTATCAGGCACTAATGCGTATTCATGAAATCAATAATTTCTGATTCCTCGAGTTTGATGACAACTGCTACCCTCACAGTTAAATTCAAGTCTAATTATATCCTTTACTTCATCAAACAAATAATTCACCAATATCACATTAAAAATATCAAATTTACTTTCTATGGGTGCCTTCCACAAGGTATCACTGGCAATGAAATGGCTGATAAAACTACATATGAAGAAGTTTATGCTGTCGACGTTCGAAATACAATGAATGTTCCTATGTCCGATTACTTGCAATGTATTGACCAGAACGCTCAAAAGTTGTGGTTAGAAATGTGGAAGAAAGATCAAGATACGAAAGGAAGGAAAATGGTATGGAAGCTACAAGAAAGCTTACCTGCAGACAGCGGTATCATCGTATGCAAGATGCTACTCGAGACTTATTACTATCATAAATAGACTTTGCGTTTTGGTCATAATACTGCACCGTCTCACACCTTGCTCGACTCGGCATTATTGCAGATAAAACCTGTTCATTGTAATTCAAGTGATGGAACCGTGGAGCACATTATCTTCGATTGTAAAAATTTTTTGATCGACAGACTGGTGTTGGACAGTGAACTAGTGATGTTGAAAATAAGTGTGATTTATTTATCCACCGCCACTGTAAAACAATTTACAAGACGAACTTACTTAACACACAAGCACATCTACAAATACATAAAGAAACTGAATTAAAACAATTTAATGGAATGTGCTCTTAGCCGTAATATTTTGTCTATGAATGTGCTGTGGAAAATAAGTGACCTAAAGGTTGTAAATACCAAGTCACAAAATCCCAAAAAAATACGAGGATTCTGGCGGGAACCTTGAAAAGAAAAAACTCAACCAACACAGACTTTAAAGTGTATGTGGAATCACAAACGACGATAGAT
This sequence comes from Teinopalpus imperialis, assembly GCA_029286865.1. Taxonomy (NCBI): domain Eukaryota; kingdom Metazoa; phylum Arthropoda; class Insecta; order Lepidoptera; family Papilionidae; genus Teinopalpus; species Teinopalpus imperialis. Next base: position 1,754 of record JAGSMU010000839.1, on the reverse strand, counting down.
TGGGCAACAGAGCCTATTTACACATAAAACGATGTGACGGGTATTCAGAGGGTGAATGCTAATAAAATAGCAGTAGCGGTTATTTTCAAAACAATATAGTACGGCCAATAACTTTATTAATAACACCACTTTCCTCACAAAATATGACATGAAGGCGTTCATACCGGCAGCGCAAATTGAAAAAACCGGCATCATTAGATTTGTTCCAGCAGATATATCTAACAAAGAACTTTACACCAGACTTTCTTCAACATAGAAATAGTGGCAATAAGAAGGTTTTCAAAGAAAGTAGGACAAGAGCAATTGCAGACTGTAAGCATCACTTTCTTATCTAATGTGTACTGCCTAATAATCTTCCATGCAAGTCTGTTCTCTATGAGTGTTTAAATTTAATCATTCAGCAAGACTTGCAATGGTAAACAAAGATGTAGTATTTGTGGAGGGTGAAGGCACTTATGAGATGATAAACCAACAGAAATCCAGCTGTATAAATTGCAGTGGGCCTCATCTCGCGATATCTAGATTGTTATTCCCTATTAAAACAAGAAGATTATGAAAAGAAAAACAACATATCTTCTTATGCAAGTGTCGCCTTAACAAAACAAGTCGCCATCAATGGAACAGATTTCCCTACACTCCACCACCAAAACCGCAACCTGTAAATACTAATGTTATTGTAAATAAGTTTGTACAGTATGTCTATGTACAGTATAATATTCAAAGTGCAAATAGTAAAAACCTTTATTAATCCATTGTTTTAAGCAACAAAATATTGATATATTGCTTTCTTGGTTTTAAAGATAATAATTTTAAAATACCAAGATATAATATTTACAACAAAAAGAAATTCAAACAATGCACATAATGGAGTTGCAATACTGATTAAACCATACCCGTAAGTATAACATATTAAATACCAGATTTTATGAAGACATTCAAACAGTTGCTGTGTCTGTATCAACTGGACATAGTAGTTTAACAATTCTCTGTATACTGTCCACCTTCAAGTGGGCGAATACGGGTGTAGACTCCGTTCCATTAATGATCTGCCAAAGTCCATATTTATGAGTGGTGATTTTAATGCTCATCATATTGCATTCGGTTGTCAGTCAACCAAAGGTAGAGGTCAGGAGTTATTTAATTTAATTGATCCACTTAGATTTATGTATTTTAAATGATGGTAGACTACAACTATAAATCGCCCTAGACAAACTCCTTCTGCCATTGATGTAAGCTTCATCGGTGGCAGCCTTACCCTACTATGTGAATGGTCTTATTGCATGATGACAGATTAACAATAACAGAGATTTCATTACATATAGATAATATCATCTCAATTCCCCTGTGAATGAGTTCATATATAAAAAAGCTGACTGGAACGGCAGACCACCATCTCCTTGGTGGAGCTGTATATGTGAACAAAGGGTATTTAAATTGCTTCATATAATGCACTAAAACTATATCTCATACACATATATAATTACTTGTCCTATATATATATATATATATATATATATATATATATATATATATATATATATATATATATATATATATATATATATATATATAAATAACTGACCACTTCATCAATGCAGAGCCTAAACCGCTGGAGTTACAAACTTAAAATTTTGTATGTTGTAAGCATCCATAATGACTGACTGAAGGATTTTTGCAAATTTCACTCCTAGGGGTGGTGGGAGTTGAACAAGGAGTGGGTATGGGAAGTTCGTCACTTTTGGAAGGAAGAAACA
>JAGSMU010000838.1:0-10982 GCA_029286865.1 Teinopalpus imperialis | reverse complement strand
TGGAATTCAATAGCCATTGATGTAAGCTTCATCGGTGGCAGCCTTACCCTACTATGTGAATGGTCTTATTGCATGATGACAGATTAACAATAACAGAGATTTCATTACATATAGATAATATCATCTCAATTCCCCTGTGAATGAGTTCATATATAAAAAAGCTGACTGGAACGGCAGACCACCATCTCCTTGGTGGAGCTGTATATGTGAACAAAGGGTATTTAAATTGCTTCATATAATGCACTAAAACTATATCTCATACACATATATAATTACTTGTCCTATATATATATATATATATATATATATATATATATATATATATATATATATATATATATATATATATATATATATATATATAAATAACTGACCACTTCATCAATGCAGAGCCTAAACCGCTGGAGTTACAAACTTAAAATTTTGTATGTTGTAAGCATCCATAATGACTGACTGAAGGATTTTTGCAAATTTCACTCCTAGGGGTGGTGGGAGTTGAACAAGGAGTGGGTATGGGAAGTTCGTCACTTTTGGAAGGAAGAAACATGGAATTCAATATGAAAGCTTCTATGTATTAGAGTCTTAAGCATTCCAAATTGGTTTTTATTGTAGCATTTGTTTAGAGTAATTGTTAGACAGTCATCCTGCGCCGCATTTAGGCCATTTCAGTCTAGTTCTAATCAATTATTTTTAGTTTCATAATTACGTAATTTTATTCCATTTGTAAAAAAATTTCATTTCTTCGTTTTTTTTTTTCGTGCTGATTTTGTAACCTAACCTAACCTTTTTTTTTTTTTTTTTTTTTTACATGGGGAAATGCCTACGCATACCCACCCCTGCGGGGGGCAGGGTGGAGTTATGTCGGACTCGCACCGACTAAAACCCCATGGTGTTCCACCTTCTTCGCGTATGACGGGGCCACGGGAACGCTGCACACCTCCGCGACCCCGCCTGCGCTGGCCGGGTGCTGGCCCTCCTTCGGGGAGGACATCCCCCTCTCCACCCTCTCTGGCAAGGCGCGCCGGAACACGGACGCGCCTTCCAACTCAGCCTCCTCTGTGGGTGGGAAGCAGACTCCCCGAGTCCGCCCCCAGAGGCCATGGGGAGCCAGGAAGACCCAGCCCCTGCGGTGGATCTGGTCTGCGGCTCCACCGCCGACCGATGTTCGGCTGCGGAGGACAGGAGAGCGGCAACGAAACACCGACACTCCTCTTCCCCGCGGCCCCACCACAGCCGCATCATGCGGTGCGACCCCCGCTTGAGTCGCGGAGGATAGGGAGAGCGGCAACGCAACACCGACACTCCTCTCCCTCCGCGACTCTGCCTCGGCTACTGAGGGTGGGGAAGGCGGCCTCGCTCCGCCACTTCCACCCCCAGCAGTCCACCGACACGCTTCCGAGGTGAACTCATTATGAGCCCTCCCGGAGCGGCCACCTCGGGCCGGCCTCAGAGCGCCTTAGGCCGGCCATTTGGGTTCCTCTTAGCTTCACCGTGGGTGACCAAGCCACGGTTACTAAGCCCCCCCGCTACGACAAAGCGAGAACCCTTCGGGGGGGAACCTAACCTAACCTAACCTAACCTAACCTAACCTAACCCCCTATATCTTTGTGTATTAGAGTCTTAAGCATTCCAAATTGGTTTTTTGTTGTAGCATTTGTTTAGAGTAATTGTTAGACAGTCATCCTGCGCCGCATTTAGGCCATTTCTAGTCTAGTTCTAATCAATTATTTTTAGTTTCATAATTACGTAATTTTTATTCCATTTGTAAAAAAATTTCATTTCTTCGTTTTCGTGCTGATTTTGTAACCTTTTTTACATGGGGAAATGCCTACGCATACCCACTCTGCGTGGGCAAGGCGATGGTTATGTCGGACTCGCACCGACTAAAACCCCATGGTGTTCCACCTCGTCGCGTGTATGGCGGGCCACGAACGCTTTCGCACACCTCCGCGACCCCGCCTGCGCTGGCTGGCAAGCCGGCCCCTCCTTCGGGGAGGACATCCCTCTCCACCCTTCTTCTGCAAGGCGCGCTGGAACACGGACGCGCTCTCTCTTCCATCTCGGCCTCCTGTGGTGGAAACGGACTCCCCGAGTCCGCTCCCCAGAGGCCATGGGGCCAGGAAAGCACTAAGCAACCCAGCCCCCTGCGGCGGATCTGGTCTACGGCTCCACTGCCGACCGATGTTCGGCCGCGGAGTATGTGGGAGATGGCAACGAAACACCGACTCCTTCTTCCCCGCGGCCCCACCCACAGCCGCAGACCATGCGGTGCGATTCCCATGAGCGCCGCGGAGGATAGGAGAGCGGCAACGCAACACCGGACACTCTCTCCCTCCGCGACTCCGCCTCGGCTACTGAGGGCGGGGAAGGCGGCCTGCTCCACCACTTCACCCCCAGCAGTTCACCGACACGCTTCCGAGGTGAGCCCACATGAGCCCTCCTGAGCGGTTGACCTCGGCCGGGCCACAGAGCTCTAGGCCGGCCATTTGGTTCCTCTTAGCTTCACCGTGTGGGTGACCAAGCCACGGTTACTAAGCCCCCCGCTACGACAAAGGGAACCCTTCTGGGGTGATTTTGTAACCTAACCTAACCTAACTCCAGTCCTAACCCCTATATCTTTGTGTATTAGAGTCTTAAGCATTCCAAATTGGTTTTGTTGTAGCATTTTGTTTAGGAGTAATTGTTAGACAGTCATCCTGCGCCGCATTTAGGCCATTTCTAGTCTAGTTCTAACTAATTATTTTTAGTTTCATAAATTATGCAATTTTATCTTACTTGTAAAAAAAAAATTTCATTTCTTCGTTTTTCGTGCTGATTTTGCAACTCAACCTAACCTAACCCAACCTAACCCCTATATCTTTGTGTGATTAGAGTCTTAAGCATTCCAAATTGGTTTTGTTGTAGCATTTGTTTAGAGTAATTGTTAGACAGTCATCCTGGTACGCATTTTAGGCCATTTCTAGTCTAGTTCTTAATCAATTATTTTTAGTTTCATAATTACGTAATTTTATTCACTTGTAAAAAAATTTCATTTCTTGTTTTTAAAGCATTTTAAAATCAACCCACCCCTAACCTAACCTAACCCCTAAGTATCTTTGTGTATGCAGAGTCTTAAGCATTCCTAAATTGGTTTTGTTGTAGCATTTGTTTAGAGTAATTGTTAGACAGTCATCCTGCACCGCATTTAGGCCATTTCTAGTCTAGTTCTAATCAATTATTTTTAGTTTCATAATTACGTAATTTTATTCCATTTGTAAAAAAATTTCATTTTCGTTTTTCGTGCTGGATTTTGTAACCTTAACCTAACCTTAACCCCAATCCCAACCCCCTATATCTTTGTGTATTAGAGTCTTAAGCATTCCAAATTGGTTTTGTTGTAGCATTTGTTTAGGAGTAATTGTTAGACAGTCATCCTGCGCCGCATTTAGGCCATTTCTAGTCTAGTTCTCTAATCAATTATTTTTAGTTTCATAATTACGTAATTTTATTCCATTTGTAAAAAAATTTCATTTCTTCTCTGTTTTCGTGCTGGATTTTGTAACCCAACCTAACCTAACCTAACCTAACTCTCTATATCTTTGTGTATTAGAGTCTTAAGCATTCCAAATTGATTTTTGTTGTAGCATTTGCTTAGAGTAATTGTTAGACAGTCATCCTTAAGTACGCATTTAGGCCATTTCTAGTCTAATTCTAATCAATTATTTTTAGTTTCATAATTACGTAATTTTATTCCATTTGTAAAAAAATTTCATTTCTCTTCGTTTTCGTGCTGATTTTGTAACCTAACCTAACCTAACCTAACCTAACCCCTATATCTTGTGTGTATTAGAGTCTTAAGCATTCCAAATTGGTTTTTTATTGTAGCATTTGTTTAGAGTAATTGTTAGACAGTCATCCTGCGCCGCATTTAGCCATTTCTAGTCTAGTTCTAATCAATTATTTTTAGTTTCATAATTACGTAATTTTATTCCATTTGTAAAAAAAAAAAATTTCATTTCTTCTCGTTTTTCGTGCTGATTTTGTAACCCAACCTTAACCTAACCTAACCTTAACCTAACCTAACCCCTCATCTCTTGTGTATTAGAGTCTTAAGCATTCCAAATTGGTTTTTGTTGTAGCATTTGTTTAGAGTAATTGTGCCAGGACAGTCATCCTGCGCCGCATTTAGGCCATTTCTCAGTCTAGTTCTAATCAATTATTTTTAGTTTCATAATTACGTAATTTTATTCCATTTGCAGCAAATTTCATTTCTTCGCTCTTTCGTGCTGATTTTGTAACCTTTTTTTTTTTTTTTTTACATGGGGAAATGCTCACAGAGCCCATCTGCGGGGCAAGGATGGGTTATGGCCGGGACTCGCACCGACTAAAACCCTACAGGTTCCCACCCTGCTCGCAGGCAGGAGGGCCACGGGAACGCTTTCGCACACCTCCGCGACCCCGCCTGCGCTGGCTGGCAAGCTGGCCCCTTCCTTCGGGGAGGACATCCCTCTCCACCCCCTTCTCCCGCAAGGCGCGCCGTGGAACACGGACGCGCTCTTCCATCTCGGCTCCTCTCTGTAGGTGGGAAACGGACTTCTCGAGTCCGCCCCCCAGAGGCCAGCGGGGCCAGGAGCACCTGGGCAAACCCAGCCCCCTGCGGCGGATCTGGTCTACGGCTCCACTGCCGACCGATGCTCGGCTGCGGGAGGACAGGGAGAGCGGCAACGAAACACCGACACTCCTCTCTTCCCCGCGGCCCTACCTCACAGCCGCATCATGCGGTGCGACTCCTGAGTCGCGGAGGATAGGAGAGCGGCAACGCAACACCGACACCTCTCCCTCCGCGACTCCGCCTCGGCTACTGAGGGCGGGGAAGGCGGCCTTGCCCACCACACTCCACCCCCCAGCAGTCCACCACGCTTCCGAGGTGAGCCCACAGAGCTCCTCCTTGGAGCGCCACCTCGGGCCGGCTACAGAGCCTTAGGCCGGCCATTGGGTTCCTCTAGCTTCACCGTGGGTGACCAAGCCACGGTTGTTAAGCCCCCCCTGCCATGACAAAGCGGAACCCCGGGGGTGATTTTGTAACCTAACCTAACCTAACCTTAACCCAACTCTATGCATTCCTTTTTGTGGTGTATTAGAGTCTTAAGCATTCCAAATTGGTTTTTGTTGTAGCATTTGTTTAGAGTAATTGTTAGGACAGTCATCCTGCGCCGCATTTAGGCCATTTCTAGTCTGTTCTAATCAATTATTTTTAGTTTCATAATTACGTAATTTTATTCCATTTGTAAAAATTTCATTTCTTCGTTTTTTTCGTGTTGATTTTTGTAACCCAACTCTAACTCTAACCTAACCTAACCCTATATCTTTGTGTATTAGAGTCTTAAGCATTCCAAATTATTTTTTGTTGTAGTATTTGTTTAGTAGAGTAATTGTTAATAGTCATCCTGCGCCGCATTTAGCCATTTCCTAGTCTAGTTCTAATCAATTATTTTTAGTTTCATAATTACGTAATTTTATTCCGTGCCCATGCAAAATTTCATTTCTTCTAGATTTTCGTGCTGAGTTGCAAGCCTAAACCCCTAACCCTAACCCTACTAACCTAACCTAGCCTATATATCTTTGTGTATTAGGTGTAAGCATTCCAAATTGGTTTTGTTTGTAGCATTTGTTTAGAGTAATTGTTAGACAGTCATCCTGCGCCGCATTTAGGCCATTTCTAGTCTAGTTCTAATCAATTATTTTTAGTTTCATAATTACGTAATTTTATTCATTTGTAAAAATTTCATTTCTTCGTTTTTCGTGCTGATTTTGTAACCCTAGCCTAACCCTAGCCTAACCCTAACCCCTATATCTTTGTGTATTAGAGTCTTAAGCATTCCAAATTGGTTTTTGTTGTAGCATTTGTTTAGAGTAATTGTTAGACAGTCATCCTGCGCCGCATTTTAGAGTATCATTTCCTAGTCTAGTTCTAATCAATTATTTTTTTTAGTTTCATACAATTACGTAATTTTATTCCATTTGTAAAAAAATTTCATTTCTTCGTTTTTCGTGCTGATTTTGCTTAACCTTTTTTTTTTTTTTTTTACGTAGGAAATGCCGCACTTACCCACCCCTGCGGGGGGCAAGGATGGAGTTATGTCGGACTCGCACCGACTAAAAACCGTAATTTCCACCTTCGTCGCGTGGCGGGGCCACGGGAACGCTTTCGCGCACCTCCGCGACCCCGCCTGCGCTGGCTGGCAAGCCGGCCCCTCCTTCAGAGGGGGACATCCCCTCTCACCCCTCCTGCAAGGCGCGCCGGAACACGGACGCGCCTTCATCTCGGCCTCCTCTGTGGGTGGGAAACGGACTCCCCGAGTCCGCCCCAGAAGGCCATGGGGGGTCAGGGAAAGCACTAAGCAAGCCCAGCCCCTGCGGCGGATCTGGTCTGCGGCTCCACCGCCGACCGATGTTCGGCCGCGGAGGACGGGAGAGCGGCAAGCGAACACCGACCTCCTCTTCCCCGCGGCCCCACCACGGCGTAGCGCATCATGCGGTACGACCCCGCTTGAGTCGCGGAGGATAGGGGAGAGCGGCAACGCAACACCGGCCTCCTCTCCTCCGCGACTCCGCCTCGGCTACTGAGGGCGGGAAGGCGGCCCTTCGCTCCACCACTTCCACGCAGTCCACCGGCTTACGCTTCCGGTGAGGCTCATTGTCAGGCCCTCCTGGAGCGGCCACCTCCGGAGCCGGCCTGCAGAGCATATGGGCCGACCATTTGGAGTTCCTCTTGGCTTCACCGTGGGTGACCAAGCCACAGTTGCCTAAGCCCGCTGCGACAAGCGGGAACCCTTCGGGGGTGATTTGTAACCTAACCTAGCCTAACCTAGCCTAGCCCTATATCTTTTATTGTATTGAGTCTTAAGCATTCCAAATTGGTTTTGTTGCTTGGCATTTGTTTGAGTAATTGTTAGACAGTCATCCTGCCGCCGCATTTGGAGGCCATTTCTAGTCTAGTTCTAATCAATTATTTTTTAGTTTTACCATAATTACGTAATTTTATTCCATTTGTAAAAATTTCATTTCTTCGTTTTTCGTGCTGATTTTAACCTAACCTAGCCTAACCTAGCCTAGCCTAATAATGTCTTTGTGTATTAGAGTCTTAGAAAAGCGTTCCAAATTGTGGTTTTGTTGTAGCATTTGTTTGGTGAGTTGTTAGACAGTCATCCTGCGCCGCATTTAGGCCATTTCTAGTCTAGTTCTAATCAATTATTTTTTAGTTTCATAATTACGTAATTTTATTCCATTTGTAAAAATTTCATTTCTTCGTTTTTCGTGCTGATTTTGTAGCCTAACCTAACCTAACCTAACCTAACCCTATATCTTTGTGTATTAGAGTCTTAAGCATTCCAAATTGGTTTTGTTGCTTGGCATTTTGTTTAGAGTGGTGTTAGACAGTCATCCTGCGCCGCATTTTGGAATCATTTCTAGTCTAGTTCTAATCCAATTATTTTTTAGTTTCATAGTGCGTAATTTTATTCCATTTTAGCAAAAATTTCATTTCTTCGTTTTTCGTGCTGAGTTTGCAACAACCCTAACCTAACCTAACCTAACCTAACCCTATATATCTTTGTGTATTAGAGTCTTAAGCATTCCAAATTGGTTTTGTTGTAGCATTTGTTTAGAGTAATTGTTAGACAGTCATCCTGCGCACATTTAGAATGCATTTCTAGTCTAGTTCTAATCGAATTATTTTAGTTCATAATTACGTAATTTTATTCCATTTGTAAAAAATTTCATTTCTTCGTTTTTCATTGCTGATTTTGTAACCTAACCTAACTAACCTAACCTAACCCTATATCTTTGTGTATTAGAGTCTTAAGCATTCAAATTGATTTTTGTTGTAGCATTTGTTTAGAGTAAATTGTAGACCCAGTCATCCTGCGCATTTTAGGCCATTTCTAGTCTAATTCTAATCAATTATTTTAGTTTCATATTTGCGTAATTTTATTCATTTGTAAAAATTTCATTTCTTCGTTTTTCGTGCTGATTTTGTAACCTAACCTAACCTAGCCTAGCCTAACCCCTATATCTTTGTGTATTAGAGTCTTAAGCATTCAAATTGGTTTTTTATTGTAGCATTTGTTTAGAGTAATTGTTGAACCAGTCATCCTGCGCCGCATTTGAGCCATTTTCTAGTCTAGTTCTAATCAATTATTTTTGGTTTTCATAATTACGTAATTTTATTCCATTTGTAAAAATTTCATTTCTTCGTTTTCATTGCTGATTTTGTAACCTAACCTAACCTAACCTAACCTAACCTAACCTAACCCTATATCTTTGTGTATTAGAGTCTTAAGCATTCCAAATTGGTTTTGTTGTAGCGTTGTTTTTAGAGTAATTGTTAGACAGTCATCCTGCCGCCGCATTTGAAGCCATTTTCTAGTCTAAGTTCTAATCAATTATTTTAGTTTCCTCAATTACGTAATTTTATTCCATTTGTAAAAAATTTCATTTCTTCTTCGTTTTTCATTGCTGATTTTGCTTAACCTTTTTTTTTTTTTTTTACATGGGGAAATGCCACGCATACCCACCTGCGGGGGCGGGATGGAGTTATGTCGGACTCACTTTACCGACTAAAACCCATGGTGTTCCACCTTCGTCGCGTATGGCGGGGCCACGGGAACGCTTTCGCACACCTCCGCGACCCCGCCTGCGCTGGCTGGCGCATAAATACGGCCCCTCCTTCGGGGGAGGACGTCCCCCTCTCCGCCTCACCAAGGCGCGCCGGAACACGGACGCGCCTTCGGCCTCCTCTGTAGGTAGAAACAGCGGATACTGATTCCGCCCCCAGAAGGCCATGGGGGCAGGAAAGCGCTAAATAAAACCCAGCCCCTGCGGCGGATCTGGTCTGGCTCGCCGACCGATGTTCGGCCGCGGAGGACGGGGAGGCGGCAGCAAAACACCGACCTCCTCTTCCCCGCGGCTTCCACCACAGCCGCATCATGCGGTCACGACCCCCGCTTGAGTCGCCCGGAGGATAGGAGGCAGCAGCCGCAACACCGACCTCCTCTCCCTCCGCGACTCCGCCTCGGCTGCACAGGGGCCGGGAAGGCGGCCTCGCTCACCACTTCCACCCCCAGCAGTCCCACCGACACGCTTCCGAGGTGGGCTCATTGGGCCCTCCTGGGCAGCCACCTCGGAGCCGGCCACAGGCGCCCAGGCCGGCCATTTGGGTTCCTCTTAAGCTTCACCGTGGGTGGCCAAGCCACGGTTACCTAAAGCCCCGCTACGACAAAGCCAAGACCCTTCGGGGGTGATTTGTAACTAACCTAACCTAACCTAACCTAACCCTATATCTTTGTATTAGAGTCGCCGCTTATTCAAATTGGTTTTGTTGTAGCATTTGTTTAGAGTAATTTAGACAGTCATCCTGCGCCGCATTTAGGCCGCATTTCTAGTCTAGTTCTAATCAATTATTTTTAGTTTCATAATTACGTGAATTTTTATTCCATTTGTAAAAAATTTCATTTCTTCGTTTTTCGTGCTGATTTTGTAACCTAGCCCTAGCCTAACCTAACCTAACCCTATATCTTTGTGTATTAGAGTCTTAAGCATTCCAAATTGGTTTTGTTGTAGCATTTGTTTAGAGTAATTGTTAGATGTCATCCTTGCGCCGCATTTAGCCATTTCTAGTCTAGTTCTTAATCAATTATTTTTAGTTTCATACTACGTAATTTTATTCCATTTGTGTAAAAAAATTTCTTTACTTCTTCTTCGTTTTTCAAAGGATTTGTAACCTAACCTAACCTAACCTAACTCTAACCTAACCTAACCCCCTCTATATCTTTGTGTATTAGAGTCTTAAGCATTCCAAATTGCTTTTTGTTGTAGCATTTGTTTAGAGTAATTGTTAGACAGTCATCCTGCGCCGCATTTAGGCCATTTCTAGTCTAGTTCTAATCAATTATTTTTAGTTTCATAATTACATGCACTTTATTCCATTTGTAAAAAATTTCATTTCTTCTGTTTTTCGTGCTGATTTTGTAACCCAATCCCAACCTAACCTTAACCTTAACCCCTATATCTTTGTGTATTAGAGTCTTAAGCATTCCAAATTGGTTTTTTTTGTTGTAGCATTTGTTTAGAAAATTGTTAGACAGTCATCCTGCGCCGCATTTAGCCATTTCTAGTCTAGTTCTTAATCACTATTTTTTAGTTTCATAATTACGTAATTTTATTCCATTTGTAAAAAATTTCATTTCTTCGTTTTTCGTGCTGATTTTGTGTAACCTTTTTTTACATGGGGAAATGCCTACGATACCCACGTTTCGTGGGGCAGGATGGGTTATGTCGGACTCGCACCGACTAAAACCCCATGGTGTTCCACCTGCCCGCGTATGGCGGGGCCACGGGAACGCTTTCGCACACCTCCGCGACCCCGCCTGCGCTGGCTGGCAAGCTGGCTCCCTCCTCTTCTCGGGGGAGGACATCCTCTCCACCTCTGCAAGGCGCGCCGGAACACGGACGCGCCTTCCATCTCGGCCTCCTTCTGGTGGGAAACGGACTTCGAGTCCGCCCCCCAGAGGCCATGGGGCCAGGAAAGCACTAAGCAACCCAGCCCCTGCGGCGGATCTTGGCTCCACGGCTCCACTGCCGACCGATGTTCGGCTGCGGAGGACAGGGAGAGCGGCAACGAAACACCGACACCTTTCCCCGCGGCCCCTACCTCACCACAGCCGCATCATGCGGTGCGACCCCCGCTTGAGTCGCGGAGGATAGGGAGAGCGGCAACGCAACACCGACACTCCTCTCCCTCCGCGACCTGCCTCGGCTACTGAGGGCGGGGAAGGCGGCCTCGCTCCACCACTTCCACCCCAGCAGTCCACCGACACGCTTCCGAGGTGAGCTCATTATGAGCCCTCCTGGAGCGGGAAAAGCTACCTCGGGCCGGCCACAGAGCGCCTTAGGGCCGGCCATTTGGGTTCCTTCTTAGCTTCACCGTGGGTGACCAAGCCACG
>JAGSMU010000837.1:0-11992 GCA_029286865.1 Teinopalpus imperialis | reverse complement strand
GTTACTAAGCCCTTCCAAATTGGTTTTTTTTGTTGTAGCATTTGTTTAGAAAATTGTTAGACAGTCATCCTGCGCCGCATTTAGCCATTTCTAGTCTAGTTCTTAATCACTATTTTTTAGTTTCATAATTACGTAATTTTATTCCATTTGTAAAAAAATTTCATTTCTTCGTTTTTCGTGCTGATTTTGTGTAACCTTTTTTTACATGGGGAAATGCCTACGATACCCACGTTTCGTGGGGCAGGATGGGTTATGTCGGACTCGCACCGACTAAAACCCCATGGTGTTCCACCTGCCCGCGTATGGCGGGGCCACGGGAACGCTTTCGCACACCTCCGCGACCCCGCCTGCGCTGGCTGGCAAGCTGGCTCCCTCCTCTTCTCGGGGGAGGACATCCTCTCCACCTCTGCAAGGCGCGCCGGAACACGGACGCGCCTTCCATCTCGGCCTCCTTCTGGTGGGAAACGGACTTCGAGTCCGCCCCCCAGAGGCCATGGGGCCAGGAAAGCACTAAGCAACCCAGCCCCTGCGGCGGATCTTGGCTCCACGGCTCCACTGCCGACCGATGTTCGGCTGCGGAGGACAGGGAGAGCGGCAACGAAACACCGACACCTTTCCCCGCGGCCCCTACCTCACCACAGCCGCATCATGCGGTGCGACCCCCGCTTGAGTCGCGGAGGATAGGGAGAGCGGCAACGCAACACCGACACTCCTCTCCCTCCGCGACCTGCCTCGGCTACTGAGGGCGGGGAAGGCGGCCTCGCTCCACCACTTCCACCCCAGCAGTCCACCGACACGCTTCCGAGGTGAGCTCATTATGAGCCCTCCTGGAGCGGGAAAAGCTACCTCGGGCCGGCCACAGAGCGCCTTAGGGCCGGCCATTTGGGTTCCTTCTTAGCTTCACCGTGGGTGACCAAGCCACGGTTACTAAGCCCCCTGCCATGACATTATGAAACTAAAAATAACTGATTACAACTAGACTCTAGAAATGGCCTAAATGCGGCGCAGGATGACTGTCTAACGATTACACTGAACAAATGCTACAACAAAAAACAGATTTGGAATGCTTGAGACTCTAATACACAAAGATATAGGTGGTTAGGTTAGGTTAGATAGGTTAGATAGGTTACAAAATCAGCAATGAAAACGAAGACATGAAAATTTTACAATGGAATAAAATTACGTAATTATGAAACTAAAAATAACTGATTACAGCTAGACTAGAAATGGCCTAAATGCGACGCAGGATGACTGTCTAACGATTACACTGGAACAAAATGCTACAACAAAACCAATTTGGAATGCTTAAGACTCTAATGCACAAAGATATAGGTGGTTAGGTTAGGTTAGGATAGGTTAGGTGAGGTTAGGTTAGGAAACTAAATCAGCAATGAAAAACGAAGACATGAAAATTTTACAAATGGAATAAAATTACGTAATTAAGGAAACTAAAAATAACTGATTACAACTAGACTAGAAATGGCCTAAATGCGGCGCAGGATGACTGTCTAACGATTACACTGAACAAATGCTACAACAAAAAACCAATTTGAAATGCCTAAGACTCTAATACACAAAGATATAGGTGGTTAGGGTTAGGTTAGGTTAGGTTAGGTTAGGTTACAAAATCAGCACGAAAAACGAAGACATGAAAATTTTTACAAATGGAATAAAATTACGTAATTATGAAACTAAAAATAACTGATTACAACTAGACTAGAAATGGCCTAAATGCGGCGCAGGATGACTGTCTAACGATTACACTGAACAAATGCTACAACAAAAAACCAATTTGGAATGCCTAAGACTCTAATACACAAAGATATAGGTGGTTAGGGTTAGGTTAGGTTAGGTTAGGTTAGGATAGGTTACAAAATCAGCACGAAAAACGAAGACATGAAAATTTTTACAAATGGAATAAAATTACGTAATTATGAAACTAAAAATAACTGATTACAACTAGACTAGAAATGGCCTAAATGCGACGCAGGATGACTGTCTAACGATTACACTGAACAAATGCTACAACAAAAAACCAATTTGGAATGCTTAAGACTCTAATGCACAAAGATATAGGTGGTTAGGGTTAGGTTAGGATAGGTTAGGTGAGGTTAGGTTAGGAAACTAAATCAGCACGAAAAACGAAGACATGAAAATTTTTACAAATGGAATAAAATTACGTAATTATGAAACTAAAAATAACTGATTACAACTAGACTAGAAATGGCCTAAATGCGGCGCAGCAGGATGACTGTCTAACGATTACACTGAACAAAATGCTACAACAAAACCAATTTGAATGCCTAAGACTCTAATACACAAAGATATAGGTGGTTAGGTTAGGTTATTAGGTTAGGGTTAGGTTAGGTTAGGTTACAAAAATCAGCAATGAAAAAACGAAGACATGAAAATTTTTACAAATGGAATAAAATTACGTAATTATGAAACCAAAAATAACTGATTACAACTAGATTCAGAAATGGCCTAAATGCGGCGCAGGATGACTGTCTAACGATTACACTGAACAAATGCTACAACAAAACCAATTTGAATGCTTAAGACTCTAATACACAAAGATAGGTGGTTAGGGTTAGGTTAGGTTAGGTTAGGTTAGGTTACAAAATCAGCACGAAAAACGAAGACATGAAAATTTTACAAATGGAATAAAATTACGTAATTATGAAACTAAAAATAACTGATTACAACTAGATTCAGAAATGGCCTAAATGCGGCGCAGGCAGGATGACTGGTCTAACGATTACACTGAACAAATGCTAAACAAAACCAATTTGCAATGCCTAAGACTCTAATACACAAAGATATAGGTGGTTAGGCTAGGTTAGGTTAGGTTAGGTTAGGTTAGGTTAGGTTAGGTTACAACCAGCACGAAAACGAAGACATGAAAATTTTTACAAATGGAATAAAATTACGTAATTAAGGAAACCAAAAATAACCGATTACAACTAGATTCAGTTTATCTAAATGCGGCGCAGGATGACTGTCTAACGATTACACTGAACAAATGCTACAACAAAACCAATTTGCAATGCCTAAGACTCTAATACACAAAGATATAGGTGGTTAGGGTTAGGTTAGGCTAGGTTAGGTTAGGATAGGGTTACAAAATCAGCACGAAAACGAAGACATGAAAATTTTACAAATGGAATAAAATTACGTAATTATGAAACTAAAAATAACTGATTACAACTAGACTAGAAATGGCCTAAATGCGACGCGTGCAGGATGACTGTCTAACGATTATTACACTGGAACAAAATGCTACAACAAAACCAATTTGGAATGCTTAAGACTCTAATGCACACAAAAGATATAGTGGTTAGGGTTAGTTAGGATAGGTTAGGTGGAGGTTAGGTTAGGAAACTAAATCAGCACGAAAACGAAGACATGAAAATTTTACAAATGGAATAAAATTACGTAATTAAGGAAACTAAAAATAACCGATTACAACTAGACTAGAAATGGCCTAAATGCGGCGCAGGATGACTGTCTAACGATTATTAACTGAACAAATGCTACAACAAAAAACCAATTTGAAATGCCTAAGACTCTAATACACAAAGATATAGGTGGTTAGGGTTAGGTTAGGTTAGGTTAGGTTAGGTTACAAAATCAGGGGTGCCACGTCAGAAAACCTCCTCGAGTGCTTGGTCGAATTCCCTGATACCATTGTGAACTGGGGAAAGGTAACGCCGGGCCGGTGCACCCTGGGCACTGGTGATGATTCGTTGTTGCCAGTGGCGAATGTTCTGACAGGGGATAGTTGCCTGCGTGTCCCTCTGATAAGCGGAGGGCACTGCGGAGGGTTGCATTTCCTCTTGATTTCCAAATCCGGAGGAAAGGCAACCGAACGATGGTGCGCATTGGGAACTGGTGACGATACGTCGCTCTCTCAGTGCCAAATGCGGGAGTTGAGGTTGCATTTCCCCTTGATTTCTGTATCCGGGGAAAGGCAACAAATGATGGTGGTATTGGGAACTGGCGACGATATATCGCTCTGTGCGCCTAATGCTCATAGTGGAGGGACGGGCCTGGTGTGCACTAACACTGCCTCCGGCACAACCGTCCAAAACTGGGGAGTTACGTCGGTTCCACCAGCGCGCCGTAACCCGTTGTACTCTTCAAAGACCCCATCTCTGACGATCATGGGGTACGTCGAGGTGCAGCGGAGCGGAGGGCTTGCCTTAATTGGCCGGCCCGCGAGAAGGAAAACTCTTTAAAACCAGACAGCGAAGTCTTAAAAACCTGTGGGTACCAGGTGACCCCCACAGTATATAGCCTTGTCCCCGGAAAGGCGTCACCCGGGGATCGACCTTTATTTCGTCCACACTCGTGGGATTTGTTATGGAAAAATTCACAAAACGTAGTATGTGAGGAGGGTGACTCAGCGCAGAGTGAGTCTAAAATTGCAGTACGGGCCCATTAACATCTGGGGCCAAAATAGCGGAGGAACAGCCGTGTCAAGGGAACCAGCGTCCCGGCACGAGACAGGCGGGGCGATTTGTGCGCCCTACTACGCCCGCAAGTTTAGTTCAGACAGCGATGGCGGAAGATCGGACGCATCGCTCACATCCGCCACTTCCGACGTCCGCAAGGACGAGAAAGGAGAGCCAAGCCTCCGATCGCGGCTGATAAGTTTCAGGCGGTCGCAGCCGAAGGCACGGACGTGGAGGTCGGCGACGATGATGGCATCTAACCGGCCAGCGGGCCAGTCAACGACAAGGGTTAAGACTAGCCTTCCAAGACCCGAAGATATGGCAAGGATATGGAAGGCAAGTCAATGACGGACCTGGGTGCCTGTGATCCGTGAGAGTTCGCTGGCAGGGATAAGGTTGCCGACAAGTCCGGCAACCTGTGCTGGCCGTTTGTCCACAGCCTGCGGATGGCAACAAGATTGGTCGAAGCGGCAACCTCGGAGCTGGCGCGTGGAGGCAGCCCCTGAACATCGAGAAGCTCGAGCGCGAGAACGCGGAGCTGCGGTTCACAGCTCGCAGAGCTTCCTAACGAGGGTAGGGAGCCTGACGGAGGAGCCCAGCATAATTCGGAGGCAGGACGCAGCACTTGCGGATAGGGCACGTCCGTGCAATGCCGCCAAGACGCCAGTTCCGCGCCGGCGGGCGGAGATTTCGAGAGACGGCTGATGGAGCGGATCGATGCGCTGATCGAGAAAGTTGGCGGCTTTGAGCGCAATCGCCCTGACGTCCGCCTGATTGGTCCTCCAATACAGGGTTCCTCCGTCAGTGCCGCAAAGAAGAAGTGCGGCAAAGGAAGCGTGCCCAGCGTCAGCAGCCAGCTCCTGCCGCGCCTCCCGCAGCTCCTGCGCTTCCCGCAGCTCCCGCGCCTACCGCAGCTCCCGCGGTTCCCGCAAAGCCAGTGGAAACTGGCCGAGCTGCTCCGGCATCCCAAACATGGGCGGTAGTGGCCAGTCGCAAACCAAGAGGGCGGCTGCCCTGGTTACTTCCGTAACGCAAGCAGCTGTAACCCGAAAGGTGCCGGCAAAGGAGGTGGCAAAAGCAGTCGGTGAAACCGGGAAGGTTGCCACGATCAGCGGCCATAACGGTAACCGTGCCGGAACACAGCCAGATTTTATACGCCGCAGTAATGGCTGCGGCGAAACAAAAATAAAGTTGGCAGACTGCGGCATCGACACTGTGCGGCCAAGGAGGGCAGTTACGGGTGCTTTGATACTGGAAGTATCCGGCCCCGACTGCGCCTCTAAGGCCGACGCTCGCCGCTAAAATGCGGGAGGCGCTATGGACATGGACGTGCACATAGCACGTCCTTTGAAGACGGGTGAGTTGAGGTGATGGACCTTGACGAGTCTGTCACCCCAACGGAGATCGCAGCAGCGGTGGCCGAAGCAGGAGGCTGAGGCTGTCGCAGACGTTAGGTGGGCACAATCCATCGCACACCCTCGCGTCTGGGTTCGAGTGCGTGGGTGCGGTGTCCTCTGGGCACCGTACGGAAACTGGCCGCGGCAAAGTTCGTCTGGCTGGGATGGACGGCCGCTAAAGTTGAGGTGTTAGCAACAAGGCCGCTGCAGTGCTACCGGTGCCTTGAGTGGGGCATGTTCGCAGCAGGTGCCCCAGTGAAAAGGACTGCAGCTCGCGGTGCTATGCCTGCGCGGAGCCGGGACATAAGGCGAGTCTGGCGACCCTCGCGGCCGCCTTGCCTGGTTGTGGGCGCGGGATCTCCTACGCCCAGCCAACCATCGACTGGGAACCAAGGCCTGCGCACCAAAAAGAAGGGACTGTTGGTGTGTATGCAGGCCTCTGCCTGAAGCCACCCCGAGTGCGCCGGAGGCTATGGAGGCTTCACCTTCAACAGAAGTGTGAAGATCCTCCAAAGCAACCTGAACCACTGCCGCGGGCGCAAAACCTGCTGCTGCAAACCTCGCGGAGTGGTCAGTTGCTCTGGTAGTGGCGGCGGAACCCTACCGAGTCCCGACCATCCTCGCTGGTTCGGTGACACTAAGGGTTCCGTTGCTATCTACTGGGGTGGCGGAAGGGAGGATCCTCCTGCACCCTGATTTCCAAGGGGCAGGGATTCGTCGCCGTCGAGTGGGGTCCCTCTTGTATTATTGCTACGTTTCTCCCAACAGTACCCTCGCCGCTTACGAGGCGTACCTGGACGGGCTGGGCGATTGCATCCGTGCATGCCTTCTCGTTCCCAGCTTGTCCTGGGTGATTTCAACGCTCACTCTAGATCGTGGGTTGCACCTGACAACGCAAAGGAGAAACCGTGCAAGAATGGGCGGCGGACTCGACCTCCGACTTTGAATCGGGGTCCATTAGCACCTGCGTGCGGTGGCAGGGGAGTCGATTGTCGACCTGTCGTGGGCGACTCCTCTGCCACTGCATGGTGTCGGGATGGAGAGTGGCGGAAGACGTGGTCACTCTGTTCGACCACCGCCACATCGTTCTCGATGTGGCGCTCAGCTCTCCCGACGGTGCTACCTGCCACCAGCGGCCCTCCGCGGCGATGGTCCCTCGGGCGCTCGGGATGATATATGTCGCTCGAAGCCGCAGCCATCGTTGCGGCCTGGACAGGGGACCCAGCCCAAGGGTCTTGCCCGATCCCGAAAGTGAAGCGACCTGGTTCCGGGCTACGATGACGTCAATCTGCGACGTGTCGATGCCCGGACCGGGTCCCCAAGCCCGGGCGGTGTACTGGTGGTCGGAAGCCATAGCACAGTTGCGCAGGGACTGTTTGCGGGCCCGACGCCAGTACACCAGAGCCCGCAGAAGAAGGCAAGCCACTGCCGATGAAAAGGCGAGAGCGTAATGAGTTGTATAGAGGCGCCACAAAGCGCTCCAACTCGCAATCGAGGATGCTAGGTCTCGGTCCTGGAGCGAACTCCTCGAGGGCTGAACAGGGACCCATGGGGCGGCCGTACAAAATCGTACTCAGGCAAGCTCCGACCATGGGTCCCTCCGTTGACGGAAACCTTGGACCCTACTTTCGTTGGAAGAGTTGTGGACACTCTTCCCAGGGTCCAGGGCAGCCCCGCACCCTCAACATTGCGATCAGACGAGGTCGCGTGGTCTGATGAGCTGGGGGTGACCAACGAGGAGCTGGACCGAGCCGTGAGGCGCCTCGGAGAAAGGGAATACGGCCCCAGGCCCCGACGGGATTCCTGGTCGGCCTGGGTGATCGTTTCCGCCGCCGGGCTGGGAAGACTGGAGACAGCTGTTCAACAGCTGCCTAAGTGTCGGTGTTCGCCCGGAAAGAGGCAAGGATGGTGCTCTTGAGGAAAGATGGCAGGATCGCTGAATCTCCTCCGCGTACCGACCCATTTGTTTGCTGGATGAGGCGGGCAAATTGTTCGAAAGGATAATTGCCGCCTCGCTTCAACACGCACCTGCGTCAAGTGGGCCCCTGACCTGTCGGACAGCCAATTCGGCTTTCGGCAGGCGCGATCGACTGCGGACGCGATCCTTCGCGTCCGAGCAGTCGCAGCAGGCAGTTGCCCGGGGCGGTGTGGCATTGGCGGTCAATCTTGACATAGTCAATGCCTTTAATTCGCTGCCCTGGGTAACCATTAGGAGGCTCTGGCATACCATCGCGTGCCTCCCTACCTGCCGCATCGTTAGCGTACTTGCACGACAGGTGCATCCGGCAATGCGGGTCGGGGACGCGTCTGTCCACCTGAGGGAGGTGAACTGTGGGGTTCCACAAGGATCCGTAAAGGTCCGCACCAGGAACCCGCGTACGACGCGGTCCTGCGGGTTGATCTCCCTGTCGGTGTTAGTATCGTCTGCTATGCAGATGACACCTGGTACTGGCTGACGGGGACAGCTTCGAAAGCACCATCCGGCTTGCTGAGCTTGGTGGCATGCGTCGTGGATAAAATCCACGAGCTGGGTCTCCGGATAGCACCTCATAAGACCGAGGCGCTTTGTTCCACAAACTCCCCAGAGGGAGGGAACCACCCAGCTTGTCGGTTCGCGTTGGTGACGCAAGTCCGCGGGACCGGTGATGAAATATCTCGGTCTCATCCTGACGGTCGCTGGGGCTTGAGGAGCACTTCGACCGCCTGGTCCCCAAGATCGAGAGGGTAGTGGGTGCCATGCACCAGCTGCTACCCAATCTCGGGGCCCCAGGAAGGAGTCCGCCGCCTCTACAGTATGTCGTGCGATCGATGGTCCCCTATGGGGCGCCCGTATGGTCACATCGACTATCGGGCGTCCGTCGCTGCAGAGCTAAGCTCAATAGCCTGCAGCGAAGGATGGCCATCAGGATCGCACGAGGATATCGTACGATATCTTCGAGGCGGCCACTGTCCTAGCTCGGTTTCCACCTTTGGACATCTTGGCGGAGATGGATGCGGGCAGAGCGTTCGCCTCGTCTTCCCCAGGAGGAAGCCGAGCCCCTGGATGCGGGCGAGGTGCGAAGGCAGGAGCGCAGACGGGCGCTACGAGTGTGGCGCGAGAGGCTCCATGAGCCCGGGCTCTCGCGCCAGCGCACGAAGTCAGGCGCGTTTGCCGAGCTTCGAAGCCTGGCTGCGAGCGGGGAAGAGGCGCATCGTCACCGCCCGATCGAGAGGTACTCACCGGGCACGGGTGTTTCGGGTGAGTACCTGAACAGGATTGGACGCGAATCGACAACGCAATGCCACCACTGTGGCGGGGACCGGGATTCCGCACAGCATACGCTCGCCGAGTGCCCTGCGTGGAGTCCGAGCGACGGACCCGGTCCAGAGGATCGGCAAGATCTCCGCCAGTCGCAGTAGCGGCTGCGCTGGCGGATAAAGGCGCATGGAAGGCGCTGGTCTCCCCTGTGAAGCCGTCATGGTACAGAAGGAGACCGCCGAGCGTGATCGGGAGAGGGCCGATCTGCCTGGAGACGGCGACGTCGGGGGCGGTGGCAACGTACGCCTGGCCCGTCAGCCCTTTAGTCCCGGGCATAAGAATAGGGCTAAGGTACCCCCTGCCTGTCGTACAAGGCGACTAAAAGGGGACTTCGGGTTCGCGGGTGATCGGGGTGGGGGCTCTGACCACCCGGGAAGCGACCCGGGAAGGGACGGCAGCTCGGAGTGGTCTCGAGTTGCCGTAGCACCGCGAGGGTGCAAGGGGAGGTTTTCCTCCCCAGGACGTGTGCTCAGGCACCGTGCAGAGGGCACCGGTGCGTTCCTATGGAGATCCCGGAGCCCCTAAATGCACTGAGGATGGCCACCGGGGGGGTTTTAGTGGTTAAAAATACCACATAACCCTGTCTCTCCCCCAGGAGGCAGGGTATCTTTCGAAGATTTCCCCGATAACAAAAAAAAAAAAAAAAAAAAAAAAAAAGGTTACAAAATCAGCACGAAAAACGAAGATACGAAAATTTTTACAAATGGAATAAAATTACGTAATTATGAAACTAAAAATAACTGATTACAACTAGACTAGAAATGGCCTAAATGCGGCGCAGGTGCAGGATGACTGTCTAACGATTACACTGAACAAATGCTACAACAAAAACCAATTTGGAATGCCTAAGACTCTAATACACAAAGATATAGGTGGTTAGGGTTAGGTTAGGTTAGGTTAGGTTAGATAGGTTACAACCAGTAATGAAAACGAAGACATGAAAATTTTTACAATGGAATAAAATTATGTAATTATGAAACTAAAAATAACTGATTACAACTAGACTAGAAATGGCCTAAATGCGACGCAGGATGACTGTCTAACGATTACACTGAACAAATGCTACAACAAAAAACCAATTTGGAATGCTTAAGACTCTAATGCACAAAGATATAGGTGGTTAGGGTTAGGTTAGGATAGGTTAGGTGAGGTTAGGTTAGGATAGGTTAGGTGAGGTTAGGTTAGGAAACTAAATCAGCACGAAAAACGAAGACATGAAAATTTTTACAAATGGAATAAAATTACGTAATTATGAAACTAAAAATAACTGATTACAACTAGACTAGAAATGGCCTAAATGCGGCGCAGGATGACTGTCTAACGATTACACTGAACAAATGCTACAACAAAACCAATTTGAAATGCCTAAGACTTAATACACAAAGATATAGGTGGTTAGGGTTAGGTTAGGTTAGGTTAGGTTAGGTTACAAAATCAGCACGAAAACGAAGACATGAAAATTTTTACAAATGGAATAAAATTACGTAATTATGAAACTAAAAAATAACTGATTACAACTAGACTAGAAATACCTAAATGCGGCGCAGGATGACTGTCTAACGATTACACTGAACAAATGCTACAACAAAAACCAATTTGAAATGCCTAAGACTCTAATACACAAAGATATAGGTGGTTAGGGTTAGGTTAGATAGGTTAGGTGAGGTTAGGTTAGAAACTAAATCAGCACGAAAACGAAGACATGAAAATTTTTACAAATGGAATAAAATTACGTAATTATGAAACTAAAAAATAACTGATTACAACTAGACTAGAAATGGCCTAAATGCGGCGCAGGATGACTGTCTAACGATTACACTGAACAACAAATGCTACAACAAAACCAATTTGGAATGCTTAAGACTCTAATACACAAAGATATAGGTTAGGTTAGGATAGGTTAGGTGAGGTTAGGTTAGATAGGTTACAAACCCCCCGAAGGGTTCTCCGCTTGTCGTAGCAAAGTGCACCGTGGCTTGGTCACCCACGGTGAAGCTAAGAGGAACCCAAATGGCCGCCTAAGGCGCTCTTGTGGCCAGCCCGAGGAGGCCACTCCGGGTGGGCTCCGTAAACGAGCTCGCCCCGGAAGCGTGTCACCGGTGGACTGCTGGGGGCGGAAGTGGCGAGCGAGGCCGCCTTCCCGCCCCTCAGTAGCCGAGGCGGAGTCGCGGAGGAGAGGAGTGTCGGTGTTTCGTTGCCGCTCTCCCTATCCTCCGCGACTCAAGCGGGGTCGCAACGCATGATGCGGCTGTGGTGGGGCCGCGGGGAAGAGGAGTGTCGGTGTTTCGTTGCCGCTCTCCCTGTCCTCCGCGGCCGAACATCGGTCGGCGGTGGAGCCGCAGACCAGATCCGCCGCAGGGGCTGGGTTGGCTGAGGCTTACCTGGCCCCCATGGCCTTCTGGGAGGCGGACTCGGGGAGTCCGTTCACCTACTGAGGAGGCCGATGGAAGGCGCGTCCGTGTTTCGGCGCGCCTTGCAGGAGAGGGTGGAGAGGGGATGTTCTCCCCGAAGGAGGGGCCGGCTTACGGCCAGCGCACGCGGGTCGCGGAGGTGTGCGAAAGCGTTCCCGTGGCCCCGCCATACGCGACGAAGGTGGAACACCATGGGTTTTAGTCGGTGCGAGTCCGACATAACTCCACCCTTGCCCCGCAGGGTGGGTATGCGTAGGCATTTCCATGTAAAAAAAAAAAAAAAAAAGGATAGGTTACAAAATCAGCACGAAAACGAAGACATGTTCTTTTACAAATGGAATAAAATTACGTAATTATGAAACTAAAAAATAACTGATTACAACTAGACTAGAAATGGCCTACCGCGACGCAGGATGACTGTCTAACGATTAC